>MU730473.1:109874-158144 GCA_026770625.1 Nicotiana glauca
CAAAGATAGAATGCGGTGCCGCGAACGCTGGCTGTCACCTTGCTCAATTACCACAATATGGCCTTCAGCCCTGCTAATAACCCGTTACCGGGTGATCAAAACCTGCTATTGCACGCAAGGTGCATAGTAAAGTGAGTACTTCCAACTCAGCAGTAATAAGAGAGAATAAAAACACGTATGGGCACACCAAAATGCTATAAAAAGACAGTACACCCTTTTTGAGAAAACCGTGATACTGTGAAAATTCATTTAGAAAATCTGAAGATCAGTAAAAATCTCTTTTGCAAAATCTCCTTTTCAAGCATCCCTTTTTCTTTTTCAACAGCCTATCATATGAATGCTATATCAGATAGAGCAAATCAGCTCATAGATCGGCCCCTTGGGCACAACCCTCCTTAACATATAATACCAGGATATCTGGTCAACAAGGCAAATAACAGTATGTATGCTGATAATATATGAGTGCTAAATGTCATGCCACGTAGTAAAACAGGAGTAAATGCATGAATGCAATGCAATGTATATGAACGCTGCAGCGCGCAGCCCGATCCATTTGGGTACCCGCGCTCACTATGAGGGTTCAGATTCCGGAGGGGCTCCTACAGCCCAAGCACAATATCAATATCACACCGCTGCGGCGTGCAGACCGATCCATGCATGTACATGCATATGCACACATAACTCTCGAGGCCTTAAAGCCTCCTCACATCACTCTTCATGCCCTCTCATATGGCCCTCGGCCTCAATCAGTCCAAAAATAGTCAAAAGCCCCTCGGGCATCAGTAAAAAAGTAATGCTCAGCTCAAACAATAGTTCAAATATCAGTTAAAACTCCAAGTTTGATTAAAAATATAGCTGAGTTCATAAAACAGTGTAAATCACACAGACTGAGTTAAAAAATATTTCAAATAGTGAGGGAAACAGTGATGATAGTTCATAAAGAGTTCAAATAATCGACAGTAAGCCCCAAGTCATAATGATAACAACAATTCATTTGCAAATGCGCGGTAAAAACCAACAACCAGGATGGACCAAGTCACGATCCCCAACGGTGCTCTACCTCACGCTCAGGTCCAGCATGCAAGTCACCTCAATACATCACTAAGATGTGCAAATCCGGGGTTTCAAACCTTCATGATATCATTCCCAAGTATTACTCACCTCGAACCGGCGAAATCTCAAGCCCGCGATGCCTTTTCCCATCAAATCGGCCTCCACGCGCGTCGAATCTAGCCAAAAACAGAGCTAATACATCACAATATGCAAATGCGACAATACCAAATCGAAAACAATCGAATTATAGCAATAACCTCGAAACTAGCAAAACCCGAGCCCCGGGACCGCTTCTCAAAAAATTACGAAACTTACATTTCCGGAATCCTCGTCTCACCACGAGTTCATGCATACTAAGAACTCCCAAATCCAAGCTGAAATGACGTATCAAATCCCAATTTGAAATATAAAAAACTCAAGCCCTAGTTTCTTCAAAACTTCTGAAACTCGCATTCGATCAAAAACCTGACCAAATGACGTCCGAATGACCTGAAAATTTGCAGACATATCCAAAATCACCTAATGAAGCTACTACAACTCTCGGAATTCCATTCCGAACCTCGGATCAAAATCTCACCTACCAACCGGAATCCGCCAAAATTCAAACTTCGCCAATTCAAGACTAATTCTACACTGGACCTCCAAATTAAATCCCGATCGCACTCCTAAGTCACAAATCATCCCCCGAAACTAAACGTACCACCATAATTCACATCTGAGCCCTCTAACAACATAGTCAACTTCCGGTTGACTTTTCTAATACAAGCTTCCTTCTAAGAGGCTATGTGCCTTATTTTAAACCAAAACCAATTCAATTACACCCGATCAACTCTAATACTGACATTGATACATGAAGCAACACAATAAGGGGGAAGCGGGGTAGTAACTCACGTGACGACGGGTCAGGTCGTCACATCCTCCCCAACTTAAATAAACGCTCATCCTCGAGCGTACCCAGAGTTGTACTAAGAAACCCAAAAGCTGAATGACTTTACCAAGCATATACTCGTGGTGATACCACGTCACCCAATCTCACATAGGTCCGATAACACAATATAGCTAGAATTTCACAGTCCATCTAAACCATAAACCACATTGCACTTCCCGAAATCATGCACCAGATCAGAACCTCACGTCTACATTCAGAATAAACCCGAACCAACTGTAACAACCCATACTCGCCACTCCAGGTGAGACCATATGATATACTACACAACCCAAATACTCGAGACGATGGACTCTATTCACAGCAATTTCCCACAGTAATCGAATACCGATAGAAAAACCTTTTTATTAGCTAAAGTCTTATACCAACACTTTCATATACTGCCAACGGCAACTGAAACACGCGATATAATGAACCCATCTCTCAGATCAACCATTCATGAATCCATTTCCCTCTTGACTGATACTATAACATATTTCTGAGCCAAACCTCGATATTACCTTTCTAACAAGCTGAAATCAAATTGGTTCGTGCTCATTAATGACTCCAATGATTACTTCGACTCTAACCACCCCTCTGGTGATATGACACCTCGACACAGGCCTAAGCCACATCTTGCGTAATACACGCACCAATGAGTAGCAGTCTGAACATACTCAAATCATGACAATGACTCAAACGAAAGAGTTGTACCTCAAGCTCAACAGTACCATTACAACACAAAACTGAGATCCCGTCTCACATCATAGAAATAGAGTACCCGAATCCTCCTCGAAAGGTCATAACTTCACGTGGCCTTGCCACAACGCGTGATTCTATCCAAACACTATTACACATGAAGCACCTCAAGTCATCATGCTCAACACGATCAGCCACGCACAGATTGAGGTCTGAAACCACGCAATCCATCACACCCACGGTGAAACAATTAATCTACACTATTCAATCCTGAAAGGACGCAACCGATGCGCTATTCGCCGAGCAATACCCAATACAGATTTTCCTCAGAAATCAGGAAGCATGGCATACAAAGTAACATATAGAAAACTATTCTCCACATCACACTGTTGCGGCGTGCAACCCGATCCAGATAACATGCCCGTGGCGGCGTGCCACCCGATCCACACATATATCTCACAAAAGGAGATGCACATCGAGCCAAATTTACTCATTACCATAAACACATATAGCCCCATGCCCGACCACAAGAAACACATCTGAAAAGTCCCTCAATACCGGAACTGAACCAATGGTAGAAACCTCTGCACTGACATCCGCCATGAAGGCCCAATTAACAAAGCAATACTTGCCAGCCGTCCGCTGATCTTTGGAATACAACTAACCTGCTAGAACATAATCCGATGCACCTTGCCACGCAACCTGTGGTATTTTCTGACATATCCCATAACACATTAGTCTAGACAACCTGACATTGGGACAACCAGTCTGCAATCTAATATCATAACCCAAATTTATTATATCAAGCAAAGAAAGATCCACTCGGACCTCCAATTTCCAATAACCGCTAGACGATGTCGATACACACGATCTACAACCACTGCATAGTCGGTTCATGAGACTTTTAGTCTCCAACACATATAACACACATCAAGTATCCATTCATACCACGAAAGATATTCAAAAATTTCCCTGCGCCATCAACAACTCAATTATCAACAGTCGATCCAACAAGAAAATGTTGCAATACTGCTGACGTATCATCAATTTACATCACCTTAATCATCTGACGATCGATTCTTTACTCACCTGCGGCTGCCCGTGCTGCTCAAGAATTTAATGATTTCCAATTATGAACTGAACCAAAACTTTGAACACGCAAATCTCAATTCTCCATATCATAACACATAGACCATACCACAGCAGGATAACATGAGTACTTCTATCTCTCTCATGCGCCGTAGATATCGACGCACTCAACTAGTCCAGAACTTTCATGATCCCATATAGAGGATAAATCATTACACACTCCATGCTTCGCATACCCATAGGAAATATACTCATCTTCAAACCACGGTAAAACACATCAAGAACTCTTTCTCCCAATTCCATCGCACAAGCTAAACTGCCAGGACTAAATCCTTCTTCCCAAACCAAGCTAAGCAATCTGCCACCACGCAAGAGCTTTGATGCACAATACCTGTAAGACTCATTACCTCAAACACATACAAAGAATTACTCATATCCTTATCATACTGATTCGGTCTATTATCAAGTTGTTCCATTTATCCAATTTCCTTTCTGATTCGTCATTAATTTGATATTCTCCCTTGTTGTAGCGCCACAATACCCCAATTCAGGTTTAACTCTAGAGACTCTCACATAAGACCACCCTATCTAAGACTCATAGGTCACTGTATACCCTCTCAAACGTTTCCCAGAATTACCACATTCCAGAATGCTTTACACAGAAGAACTTCCTGCGAATCTAAATTCGTTACCATTACCTTCCAAATGCGAATACACGGAATGCCATGATTAACATAAAGTACCACACGTCTTGATCTCTTCTAATGAAACACAGTCCCTAGCCACATGCACAACCTTAAGACACCTATTTATTACATGCAAAATCTAGAACACAATAAAACCATTCTCCAGTGTCATGCACTCTTATTAAACTATAATTCACCTGCCCTAAATGAACAGAACCACTCGTGCCTTATTAGTACTCTAACACCGCAGAACATAATCTCATACAGATACAAACAACCATCTTTCTTCTCTTTACACTGAGCATTCTTTGTCAACAACAGCTCAAAAACATCCTAATATTTCCCCACATTCACGAAAGCACCATATAACCTTTGTAAAAATTTTCCTTCACACGTGCCATCCTCGGCTCAATTTCTGTAACCAGAACTGATCCGCCATCCTCCCTCGGAACGGAATCAACATCGCACATAACCATGGAATCAGCTGACCAACAGCAACCTCCCCAACTTGGCCCTAAGCCATATATCAAGGCACTCTTAACAACTCATAACACTTTTACTTTAATGATGCCACAATGTTATAGTGAGATTAAACTCAAGTCATTTACAAGTTTTGTGAATACACAGATCGCCTAGCACTGACATTCTCTACAACCCTCGCATTCATTTCCACATCAGCTGAGTCCACTTTCTTAAGCGTCCCAATTCCTCAATTGCAACACATACCCTTCAATTACACATGAGATATTTTAACATACACATAAGGATCATACCGCTCAAAAACACTCCGCATGAGAGGACCCACCCGCTTCGTCTCATTTCAATATTTCAACATACCTTCCACCATCATATACGTTACACAATCAATTAGTCTTTTAGAGTCTAAACTCATACCACCACATGAATTGTACTTTACTTTCCAACTAAGAGACATGAAAATATTTTTCACGCGCCCATAACTTTGGGCTACACAATAGATCGCAATAGGAAACAAACACTTAACAGCTCATCTATTATCCAACAGACTTCTTCGTCACTACCAAAATGACATAGATACACCTCACAGTACTAACATACTCATCACATGGATTTCCAACCGCCAACCCGGCTAATAAGGACATTACTGAACATATAAGTTCAAAACAATTGCTCACACAATCAGCACCTCGGTGCTCAAGCCATAGGCGAAGATCCGGCCTTAAGTCCTCCAGACTGGCCCAACATGAACTCACGGAGATTATCTCTCGCCCCTTGATCGAGGAATTACAAGCCATTAAGGCATATATACTACTGAGCGCTCACGTGCGCACACAGACGTGTGGAAGGAATTTCAAGAGTTATATCTCAAGCTGATTCAAGCACGCACGATAAGAATTCCAAGAATGGGAAGTTTTCCTAAAGGTTCTGCAGCCTCTCGAGGATAAATACAGACGTCTCCGTACCGATCCGCGAGACTCTACTAACCTTGCTCTTGACTCGTGAGACCTAGTAACCTAGGCTCTGATACCAATTTGTCACAACCCAAATTCCATACCCGGTCATGATGGCGCCTCTCGTGAAGACAAGGCCAGCCAACAACCCCAAGTCCTCTTTTAACAGCTATTAACATAAATGAATAGAAATACTACTTTATGGGATTTAACTATTAATCTCATCCCAATACAACCCAACTGGGGTGTCACAAGTCACGAGCATCTAATGAGTAGGGACACTACTATTAGGCCAACAAAATATATATATACGAGGTAAAAACCATAATACCAAGATGGAATGTTGTGTCCCTAATGCTGGCGGTCACCTTGCTCAATTACCACAATATGGCCTTCAGTCCTGCTAATAACCCGTTACCGGGTGAACAAAACCTGCAACTGCACGCAAGGTGCGGAGAGTAAAGTGAGTAATTCCAACTCAGCGGTAATAGGAGAGAATAATAACTGAGCGATAAGAAAACACGTATGGGCACACCAAAATGCTATAAAAAGACAATACACCCTTTTTGAGAAAACCGTGATACTGTGAAAATCCTTTAGAAAATCTCAAGATCAGTAAAAAATCTCTTTTGCAAAATCTCCTTTTTAAGCATCCCTTTTTCTTTTTCAACAGCCTAGCATATGAATGCTATATCAGGTAGAGCAAATCGGCTCATACATCGACCCCTTGGGCACAGCACTCCTTACGGCCTCGCACTCACTGTGAGGGTTCAGACTCCGGAGGGGCTCCTACAGCCCAAGCGCAATATCAATGTCACACCGCTACGGCGTGCAGCCCGATCCATGCATGTATATGCATATGCACACATAACGCTCGAGGCCTTAAAGTCGCATCACATCACTGTTCACGCCCTCTCATATGGCCCTCGGCCTCAATCAGTCCCAAAATAGTGAAAAGCCGCCCGGGCATCAGTAAAACAGTAATGCTCAGCTCAAACAATAGTTCAAATACCAGTTAAAACTCCAAGTTTGAGTAAAAATATAGTTGAGTTCATAAAACAGTGTAAATCACATGGACTGAGTTCAAAAATATTTCAAATAGTGAGGGAAACAGTGATGATAGTTCATAAAGAGTTCAAATAATCGGCAATAAGCCCCAAGTCATAAGGATAACATCAATTCATTTACAAATACGCGGTAAAAACCAACAATCGGGACGGACCAAGTCACGATCCCCAACGGTGCTCTACCCCACGCTCAGGTCCACCGTGCAAGTCACCTCAATACATCACTAAGATGTGCAAATTCGGGGTTTCAAACCCTCAAGATATCATTCCCAAGTATTACTCACCTCGAACTGGCGAAATCTCAAGCCCGTGACGCCATTGCCCCTCATATCGGCCTCCACGCACGTCGAATCTAGCCAAAAACAGAGATAATACATCACAATATGCAAATGAGACAATACCAAATCGAAAACAATCGAATTATAGCAAAAACCTCGAAACTAGCAAAACCCGAGCAACGGGCCCGCTTCTTGAAAAATTACGAAACTTACATTTCTAGATTCCTCGTCTCGCCACGAGTTCTTGCATACTAAGAACTCCCAAATACGAGCTGATGAGTTCATGCATACTAAGAACTTCCGAAACTCGCATTCGATCAAAAACCCGACCAAACGATGTAGGAATGACTTAAAAATTTGCAGACATATCCAAAATCACCTAACAAATCTACTGCAACTCTCGAAAATCCATTCCGACCCTCGAATCAAAATCTCACCTACCAACCGGAATCTGTCAAAATTCAAACTTCGCCAATTCAAGCCTAATTCTACATCGGACCTCCAAATTAAATTCTGATCGCACTCCTAAGTTACAAATCATCCCCCGAAGCTAACTGAACCACCAGAATTCACATCTGAGCCCTCTAACCACATAGTCAACTTTCGGTTGACTTTTCTAATACAAGCTTCCTTCTAAGAGGCTATGTGCCTTATTTTCAACCAAAACCAATTCAATTACACCCGATCAACTCTAATACTGACATTGAGACATGAAGCAACACAAAGGGGGAAACGGGGTAGTAACTCACATGACGACGGGTCGGGTCGTCACAATTTTTTCCGCAAAGCTTAGTCTATTTCCACAATTTTTAAGCAAGCTTGAGAGCTCTTGGACTGTCATGACCCAAAATCCACTAAGGGTCGTGGTGGCGCCGGACACCGTTGTCAGGCAAGCCAACTAAATAATCAATTAAATTCTCTTTTTAATTACCTAGAAGATCTAGGATTTTCCGTCCATATTTAGAAAATTTTAAAGAATATAGTCTCAAATCAAATTTAAATGCAAAACAGTTAATACAATACTTCAAACCATCCCAGAACCCGGTGTCACAAGTGCATGAGCATCTACTGATAAGCGAATCAAATACTATATCTGTCCGAAATATAGTGGACAGGGAATAAATAATAAAAATGTTGAAAGGAACTACACTAGCTGCGGGTCTCCTCAAATAATGCAGCTCACCTAGTCCCAGAATCATCCGCACTGCTATGCCTAGTAGGCCACTGGAGATACATATACATGTGCAACAAAAATGCACAGAAGTGTAGTATGAGTACGTAAACAACGTGTACTCAATGAGTATCCCGCCTAATCTCGAAGAAGTAAAGACGAGATGGTTAACTTTGACACTCTCTAATGGTCCAATAATGATTTATCCCTAATATATATATATATATATATATATATATATATATATATATATATATATATATATATATATATATATATATATATATATTAAACAATGGATTTATTTTATAAACATGATTTGTTTTATCCAGATAGAGGAAACAAGTAAACAAATAATTCTTTCATATGAAATTTCCAAAATTTCTTTTCATTATTAACAAATTGATCTCGAGCCAGGGTGAGGTAGTAACAACTTAAATAAGTTCCGGGCAACAACACAAACATGTGCAAATCACACCGAGGCGATGGCCCGATCCAATAGAAATAAATGTGCATTTGCCGAGGGTCGATGACGCGCCTATAGATGCATCTATTTAATCTGCCGAGGTGTTCGGCCCGTTCCAAAATAAGCACATACAGACAGGCAGTCAGTCAAGAAGTCAACATGGAGCAATTATCCAAGAAAGGCCAATTCTCTTTAATAATTTAAGAAAATGAAGCTTAAGTCTTTTTAGAAATCCATTTATTAATTTAATGTGATTTAAGCAATTCAAATCATCAATGGATTCACAATTAATCAAAGTATAACATGCCCTTGGGTCCTAGACTACCCGAACAATAGCATAATAGTAGCTACGCATGGACTCTCGTCACCTCGTGCATACGTAGCCCCCCATAAATAGGAGCACATAACCAATTTAACTCACCTATGGGGTAAATTCCCCCTCACAAGATTAGAAAGGAGACTCACCTCGCTCCGAAGACTTATAACCGACACTCTACATTCTTACGAAGGCTCGAACCAACACACTATTCTCCAAAACTAGCCAATGGTCATACAAATCCATTAATATATGCTCAATTAAACTATACAACACAATTTGTTACAATTCCTAACCCCAAACGAAAAGTTGACAAAAATGCCCTCGGGCCCACATGCCCGGAATCCGAAAATTTTCGAACATAATATTTGCCCATGACCTTAGGAACTCAAATATATAATTTCCTCTAAATTCCATACTCAATATCGTGGTTAAATTCAAAGAATAAAATTTCTAGGTCTTGCTACCAAAACCCCAACTATTTCTACAACATTTCATGCTTAAATCCGTACACATTTGATGTATTTAACTCAAGATAGGTGGGGATGACTTACCTTATCATTGATGATGAAAACCCTCTCTTGAAGCTCCCAAAAAATCGCCCAAGCCATGAAACATATGAGAGAAATGGCCAAATATTCGATTTTAAAACAACCATTCTAGCCCAGCTATTTTCGCTTCTGCGGAATTATTTTCGCTTATGCGATTCCGCTTTTTGCGGTCAAAAATGCCGCTTCTACTGTCCTGGGATCCAGCGTAATTTTCGCTTTTGCGGACGGCTCGCCGCATATGCGGTTCCGCTTTTGCGGATCTTGGGCCGCTTCTGCAGTCCTGGGCTGCTCTATCTCTAGCCACTTCTATGGCTTCTTCTTCGCTTTTGTGGGGCCACTTCTGCGATCCCAAATCCGCAGAAGCGGAAATACCTGAAGCAGCAGCCCCAGCCCGTCTTCAAACTCCGGACTCGATCTGTTAACCATCGGAATCCACCTGAGGCCCCCGGGACCTCAACCAAACCTGCCAATCAATCCCAAAACACGTTACGGACTTGCTTGTGGCCTCAAATCATATCAAACAATGCTAAGACCATGAATTACACCCCAATTCAAGCTTTATGAACTTTGAACTTTCCAACTTCTACTTCCGATGTTTAAACCTATCAAATCATATCTGATTGACCTCAAATTTTGCACACAAGTCATATTTGGCATTACGGACCTACCCCGATTTTCGGAATTGGATTCCGACCCCTATATCAAAAATTCCACTTTCGGTCAAACTTCTCAAAAACCTTCAAATTTTTATCTTTAGCCAAATGGCATCAAAATGACCTACGGACCTACGAATTCACATCTGATCGCGCTCCCAACTCCAGAATCACCATACGGGGCTACTCCCAGTCTCGAAATTCCAAACGGACATCGATAACACTGAAATGCACTTCAAACCAAACTTATGAAATTTATTCCAAAATGCCAACATCCACAATAGGCACCAAAATGCTCCCGGGTCATCCAAAACCCGATCCGGGTATACTCCCAAGTCCGAAATAATCATGCGAACCTACTGGAACCTTTAGATCTTGATTCCAAGGTTGTTTACTCAAAATTCCAATCTTAGCCATTTTCTTCAACTTAAGGCTTCTGAAATGAGAATTGTCATTCAAATTTAACTCCGATCTTCATCAATTTCAATTTCGACCATACGCACAAGTCAATATACCTGAAATGAAGGTGCTCGTGGCCTCAGACTGCTGAACGACGCGCTAGGGCTCAAAACGACCGGTCGGGTCATTACATGGACGGAATTGAAGGGGGTTTCGACTAGGTGTAATTGAAGGTAAGATCCTTGGCCTAAATACATGAAATTATGATAGATTTAACGTGGGCTTGGGAATTTGGTGATTTAAAAATGGAATTTGAAGGGTCAAATGGACTCCGATTTTGGTAAATTTGATATGCATAGACTCGTGGCGAGATAAGGAATTCGGTGACGTGAATTTTCTAATTTTTCGAGAAGTGGGCCCGAGGCTTGTGTTTTGCCAACTTAGCCTATTTTGGCCGATTTTGGTAATTTTTTGAGAAGTGGACTCGATTGGTTTGTATTCACTTAGCCTATTGTAACGTATTCCTTGTGGTTTTGATCAGATTCGACGCTCGAGGAGGTTGATTTGTGAGGCAAGGGCATAGCAAGCTAGGATTTTGGCCTTTTTGAGGTGAGTAATGGTTATAAATGATGTTTTGAGGGTTTGAAACCCCAGATTTGCACAAGGTGGAGCGATGTTGAGATGAGACACATGTTTCATGATGAGCGTGGGGTCTGGTATTGTTGGGGATTCAGACTTGGTCCATCCCGATTGATGACTGTACTATATTTTGACTGAGACTTAATTAATATCATTGTATTCTAGGCTAGGTGCCAGGTTTGGGGCCTTGTGCCGATCTGTAGAACCCTTAGGGGTATTTGTACTGGTTGACCTCACTTTACTTGTCGAAATCATAACCTCAGTCATGTTCTTAACTGATAAATATAATATGAACCGTCTTTAGAAATTGGTAAGTCTTAATGAGAATAACTTGTGGGTTGGGAACCCTGTCTTACCTTAGTGTGCCCGAGAGGCCAACTCTATATTGACTAAGAGGGGTTGAGGACCCCATAGAGAGGGTATTTGATATATCTCGGATCGGGATGCACGCCGCAGCAATATATATACATATATGGATCAGACTTCGCACCGCAGTAGTATATTATATGTATCGGACTGCACATTGCAGTAGTATATCATATGAATCGGACTACACGCCGCAACAGTATATTACACGGATCGGACTGCTGTCACAACCCTAGTTCACCAATTGTGAACACGTCACGATGGCACCTAATCTTCGCGACCATGTAAGCCTAACACATTGCGGAAGTAATAAAAATTGCGAAAATTATAATCAAAATTAAATAACAGGAATAATGCATACAGTTTCCGCCTAGCACATACACTTTAATACCAAACACTGAAGTAACCTCCAAGACCCAGAAACCCACGGGCAACACAGGCTATGAGAAATCTAACACTGCTCTAATCACCAGAATAGTCTAATACAAAGAGGGATCAAAATAACATCTAATAACTAGAGGTGAAATGAGAAGGAGACTTTGTGGATCTGCGGACGTAGCAGATGTATACCTCAAGTCCCCAATACGCTCCCTGACAGCTACTGATGGTATGCCTGCTCAGAAGCACCTGGATTTGCATATGAAAAACATACGCAGAAGAGGCGTGAGTAAACCATAGCGGTACTCAGTAAGTGCCAAGCCTAACCTCGGTTGGGTAGTAACGAAGAAGGTCAGGGCCCTACTGAGGCAAAACATAATAAATGATAATATAATGGAAACAGTTTAAATAAAGCCTACAACGAGAATCTAAATTAGACAAATAAGGGAGAACAGTAATAGAAAGCAAAGGTAACAATACAAGGAATATTCCTCTCATCGGGGAATAGTAATCGAGGATCTCTTGGTATCCCTAGGATCTCTTGGTATCCTCATCATATACACTGGGATCTCTTGGTATCCCTAGGATCTCTTGGTATCCTCAATAACTATGCCAGGGATCTCTTGGTATCCCGAGGATCTCTTGGTATCCTCAATAAGTATGCCGGGGATCTCTTGGTATCCCGAGGATCTCTTGGTATCCTCAATAAGTATGCCGGGGATCTCTTGGTATCCCGAGGATCTCTTGGTATAATCAATAAGTATGCCGGGGATCTCTTGGTATCCCGAGGATCTCTTGGTATCCTCAATAATTATGTCGGGGATCTATTGGTATCCCGAGGATCTCTTGATATTCTCAATAAGTATGTCGGGGATCTCTTGATATCCCGAGGATCTCTTGGTATCCTCAATAAGTATGTCGGGGATCTCTTGGTATCCCGCACCCTAAATCCATAATATATCAAATGCAGGGGGATCTCCCGGAAAGCCCTCTCGTAGTCCCAATTTAAACATACAACGACAACAACTCATAATGCCAGAATAATTACAAACACCAGTACAAGTAGCAGAAATTTCCTAGCCTAACATGCGTTACAGAGCACGGTTAGTGCAGTTAAACAATTAAGCAGATAAGTCAGCAAATCACTTAAACAATTAAGTCAGCTAAGCATTTAAGCAAATAGTTTTGCACAAGCTTCAACTCGCAGTCTAAAATGAACTAGTAAATAGGAAATCTCAATTTAAATACTTCAAGTAGAGATGAGTTTGCAATAATTAGCTCAAGTACGCGCTCCTCACCTCACGTACATGGCACTCAAATATGAAGTAGCAAATACTAAGGGAAAAGGGTCACCCACACAAAGTTAGACAAGCCACTTACCTCGAACCGGTGCAAAATCAACTAGGGAACGATGCCCTTGCCACTAGTATCCGACTCCAAATGGCCCAAATCTATTCAATTCAATTACAAATCATAAATAATATTGTAACAACTGATTCCACTATTGAAATTAAAGCTAGGGCACAAAAATAGGTAAAATGACCAAAACGCCCCTCAGGACAACATCTCGGAACTGAAAAGTTTTCACATTTTCAGAAACCTCGTACTCTCACGAGTCTAACCATATAAAAATCTCAGAAATCGGAGGTCAAATGCCCCCCTTCAAATCCTCACAATTAGGTCTAAGAACTTTACCCCATTTTTCATTCAAAAATCGGAAATTAAAGTTGAATTTGAGGTCACAGTGAGTATTGATCATAATCCAATCGTTGCCTCTGAAAATTCCTCCAAAAATTGCCATTGCCCGAGCTCAAAATTGATTTTCACACATATGAAATTAAACCCTCGATAATTCCTATTTCTGTCCAGGCGTTTCAGCTTTTGCGGACAAGGGACCCCTTGTGCGGAAAAATGACCGTTTCTGCGGTCTATGAGGGTAAGCCTCAAAATCGCTTCTGCGATTAACAAGCCGCTTATGCGGGAAATATTCCGCTTCTGCGGTGCCCAGGTCACTTTCGCGACTACGCTTATGCGTCTTCAAAGCCGCTTATGCGGATAACAGACCGCTTTTGCGGTTTCAAAGGAGGAGGAGCTTTATCGCTTCTGCGGCACAAAGGCCGCTTCTGTGGAACCGCTTCTGCGGTTCCCGAGCCACAGAAGCAAAAACAACAGAAGCCTGCTGCAATTTTCCTTCTAACTTCCAAAAATTAACCCGTAGAGCATCTGAAATCATCCCGGGACTACAACCAAAAACACCAATACCACCTAATACCTTATTCGAACTTGTACCAATTTCTAAATCACCCAAACAATGCCGGAAACCCGATTAAATCAATGATTCAAGCCTAAGAACTTCAAATTCTAACTAAAAACGCTTTCGATCAAAAACCTAACCAAACCTCGTCTAAATGACCTGAAAATCTTGCACACACATCCCAAATGACATGTCGGAGCTACAGCAACTTCCGAAATTCAAATCCGACCCTCGGATCAAAAACTCACTATCGGACCGGAAACTTCAAAAATTCAAACTTCGGCATTTCAAGCCTAAAAGAGCTACGGACCTCCAAATAACATTCCGAACACGCTCCCAACTCCGAAATCACCTAACGGAGCTAACGAAACCATAATATTTCCATTCCGAGGTCGTCTTCACACTATTCCGAATACGGACCATTTTTCAACTCTTAAACTCTCATTTAGGGACTAAGTGTCCCAAAACACTCCGAATCCTAATACCGAACGTCTCGGCAAACCAAAATAGCAGAAATGAACTTAGGGAAAATAGTTCATAGGAAATCGGGGCATAAATTCCAAAAACGACCGGCCGGGTCGTTACAACTGCACGCCGCACTTTTATAGCGCTTGATCTGTAGGAGCCCCTCCGGAGTCTGCACACCCCCAGTGAGCGCAGTCGACTATTATTATTGGATCGGGCTGCATGCCGTAGCAATATATATATATATGGATCGTCCTCCACGCTGCAGTAGTATACTGTAGGAATTGGGCTGCACGCCGCAGCAGTATAATGAAACTATCGGTCATTTTGAGGAGTAAATGAGTTGTGTACTGGGTTAAGAGATATTCACCTGACTTCCCTCATTTGGCTGCTGTTTAATGTGCTTACTATTGTTATATAGAACTGCGTAGTTTTTTTTTTACGAGTTTTCTTTCCGTCAGTCATTATTTATTTCTATTACTCACCGAGTCGGAGCACTCACTTTACTCCCTGCACCATATGTGCAAATACAGGTATCCCGGAGGCATAGTTTGAGTTTTCTGCTGCTGTCCAGATTATCATCGGAGTTATCGAGGTAGCTGCATGGCGTCTGCAGGACCTGATTTCTCCCCTTATCCCCTTTACTTTCCACATTCTAGGCTACTCTATGTATAGACTACTACTCAGATTTGTATGAGAGGCTCTCGTCTCGTGACACCAGATCGGTGGGATTTGTATTGGCATTTTTCTTGGTTTCCGCACATGTTGTCTTAGTTTCAGAGTTAAAATCATATTTATTTGGTATTTAATCCTGTTAATTGGTAATAAAATTCTATAAAGAGATTGAGAGTGTTGGATTTGGTCGGGCTTGCCTAGCTTGTGTTGGGCACCATCACGACCGGGGTTGGGGTCGTGACACGCTACCACCACTGCCCCTGCCGCTTTCTCTCCTTCTCCACCTAAAAAAACCTAGGTTTGAATTATAACCTTGAATCTTTGTTATTTCTAGTTTTTGTTTCAATTATTTCAATATTGTAGTTTAAGGATATGAATTAGTGTTTAAATTCTTTGAACATTATTTTTATTTAGTTAGAATGTAGGGTTTAGTTTATGTATTGGAATTTTAGTTTATAAATTGAAGTTTTAGGATATGAATTGAACTTTTGTGGATATGAATTAAAAATTTTGTGTATGAATTGAACTTTTAGGATATGAATTGAGCCTTTAGAATATGAATTGGACTTTTAGTTTATGTATTGGAATTTTAGTTTATAAATTAAAATTTTAGGATATGAATTAAAGTTTTGTGGATATGAGTTGAATCTTTAGGATATGAATTAGACTTTTAGTTTATGTATTGAAATTTTAGTTAATAAATTGAAATTTTAGGATATGAATTGAACTTTTGTGTGTATGAGTTTAACCTTTAGGATATGAATTAAAAATTTTGGATTATGTATTGGAATTTTAGTTTATAAATTGAAGTTTTAGGACATGAATTGAACTTTTATGGATATGAGTGAAACCTTTAGGATATGAATTAAAAAATTTGTGTATGAATTTAACTTTTAGGGTATGATTGAGCCTTTAGGATATGCATTGGACTTTTAGTTTATGTATTGGAATTTTAGTTTATAAATTGAAATTTTAGGATATGAATTGAACTTTTGTGGATATGAGTTGAACATTTAGGACATGAATTGAACCTTTAGGATATGAATTGGACTTTTAGTTTATGTATTGGAATTTTAGTTTATAAATTAAAATTTTAGGATATGAATTGAACTTTTGTGGATATGAATTGAACCTTTAGGATATGAATTTGACTTTTAGTTTATGTTTTGGATTTTTGGTTTATAAATTAAAATTTTAGGATATGAATTGAACTTTTGTGGGTATGAGTTGAACCTTTAGGATATAAATTGAAATTTTTTGATTATGTATTTGAATTTTAGTTTATAAATTAAAGTTTTACGATATGAATTGAACTTTCATAAATATGAGTTGAACCTTTAGAATATGAATGGAACTTTTAGGATATGAATTGAGCATTTAGGATATGCATTGGACTTTTAGTTTATGTATTGCAATTTTAGTTTATAAATAAAAATTTTAGGATATGAATTGAACATTTGTGGATATGAGTTGAACCTTTAGGATATGAATTGGACTTTTAGTTTATGTATTGGAATTTTAGTTTATATATTAAAATTTTAGGATATGAATTGAGCTTTTGTGGATATGAGTTGAACCTTTAGGACATGAATTGAACCTTTAAGATATGAATTAGACTTTTAGTTTATGTATTAGAATTTTAGTTTATAAATTAAAATTTTAGGATATGAACTGAACTTTTGTGGGTATGAGTTGAACCTTTAGGATATGAATTAAAAATTTTTGATTATGTATTGGAATTTTTGTGTTTGAATTGAACTTTTAGGATATGAATTGTGCCGTTAGGATATGTGACACGACCCAAAATCCACTAAGGGTCGTGGTGGCGTCGGACACCACTATCAGGCAAGCCAACTTAATTATTCAATTAAATCATCTTTTAATACTTTTGAAAATCTAGGATTTTTCCTTCCATTTTTCATAATTAAAAAAATCTCTACTTCAATTAAAATTAAGCAATAACTATTAGTACACATCTTTCGAAAATCATCCTAGAACCCGGTGTCACAAGTGCATGAGCAACTACTGATAAGGGAAATAAAATACAATATATGTCCGAAATACAGTGGACAGGGACTAAATACAGAATGCTGAAAGGAAGTACACTAGCTGCGGGTCGCCTCGAATAATGCAGCTCACCTAGTCCCAGAATCTTCCTCGCTGCTATGCCCAGTAGGCTGCTAGAGATTGATATACCCGTGCAAAAAAAAAATGCACATAAGTGTAGTATGATTACCTAAACAACGTATACTCAATGAGTATCTTGCCTAATCTCGAAGAAGTAGAAACGAGATAGCCAATTTCGACACTTACTAGAGGTCCAATAATAACATAGTGAAGATGTGAGGATAACATGGATTTATCTAGCATTTATATCTCATAGAGCAAGGAAACAGGTAACACCTTCTCAACTAATCAAGGATTTTCTAGGATTTCTTTTAATAGTCTTATCAATTTATATCAAGTCATGAAAGGCAATATCAACATTTAAAAGTCTCAAGCAACAAACAATATATATATATCATGAGGAGTTAGGCCGAGGCGATGGTCCGATCTAACAGAAATAAATTGTGCACTTGTCGAGAGTCGACGACGCGCCTATAGATGCATATATTTAATCTACCAAGGCGTTCGGCCCATTTCAAAATAAACACATAGAGACATTCAATCAAGAAGCCAACATGGGGCAATTATTCAAGGCAAAGCTAATTCTCCTTTAACCATTTAAGAAAATGAGGTTTAGATCCTGTTAAAAAAATTCATTTACTATTTTGATGTGGTTTAAGCAATTCAATAATCCATAAATTACAAATATTCAAAGTGTAGCATGTTTTTGGGTTCTAGGCTACCCGGACAACAGCATAATAGTAGCTACGCACGGACTCTCGTCACCTCGTGCGTACGTAGCCTCCACATATAGGAGCACATAATCAATTATTTCACCTATGGGGACAATTCTGTCTTACAAGGTTAGAAAGGAGACTCACCTCGCTCCGAAGATCCATAACTGGCATTCCACGCCCTTTCGAAGACTCGAATCAGTGCACAACGCTCCAAAACTAGCCAATAATTATGTAAATCCATTAATATATGCTAAGGTACTTATTATAATCCAATTTATAACAATTCTTAACCCCGATTAGAAAGCTGACAAAAATGCCATTGCGCCCACGTGCCCGGAAATCCAAAATTTCTCGTAGATAAAGTTTACCCATGAACTCACGAACTCAAATATATGATTTTCTCTTAATTTCATACTCAAAATCGTGGTCAAAATTCAAGAACACTAATTTTTCTAGGTCTTCCTCTAACCCTCAATTTTCTACCCATTTACATGCTAAAATCTATACATAATAAATGTATTTAACTCATAATAGGTAGGGATAACTTACCTTATTATTGTGACGAAAATCCTCTCTTGAAGCTCCCCAAAATCGCCCCAAGCCATGAAAAAAAGAGAGAAATGAACTCAAATCACGATCTAAAACAAACTTGCAACCTCTAGGTATTCCGCTTTTGCAGTGCATTTTTCGCTTCTGCGGTTGTTGGCTGCTTCTGCGGCTTTGGGCAAGAGGGAGCTGGACCTCTTCTGTGGTCTTGGTGCCGCTTCTGCGGTTTCATTGGGCCTGGCCCCTTTCCACTTCTACGAGATTTTGACCGCATCTGCGGTCCAAGAAGCGCGGATGCAGTTATGATAGAAACAACAACCTTCAGTCTTCCCAAATTCCATTTTTCGATCCAGTAACCACCTGGATTCTACCCGAGGCCCCCGGGACATCAACCAAAACTACCGACCAATCCCAAAACACATTACGGACTTCCTTGAGGCCTCAAATAGTATCAAACAACGCTAAAACCATGAATTACACCCCGATTCAAGCTTTATGAACTTTGAACTTTCCAACTTCTACTTCCGATGTTTAGTCCTATCAAATCATGTCCGATTGACCTCAAATTTTGCACACAAGTCGTATTTTACATTACGAACCTACTCCAACTTCCGGAATCGGATTTCGACCCCGATATGAAAAAGTCCACTTCCTCTCAAACTTCTGAAAAACATTCAATTTTCTATATTTAACCAAATAGCTTGAAAATGACCTACAGACCTCCGAATTCACTTCCGATTGCGCTCCCAACTCCAGAATCACCATACGGAGCTACTACCAGTCTTGGAATCCCAAACGGACATTGATAGCGCTGAAATGCACTTCAATCCAAACATAAGAAATTTCTTCCAAAATGCTAACTTCCACAATAGGCGCCAAAATGCTCCCGGGTTATCCAAAATCTGAACCGGGCATACGCCCAAGTCCGAAATCACCATACGAACCTACTGGAACCTCAGATCCCGATTCCGAGGTCGTTCACTCAAAATTCCAATATTAGCCATTTTTTCCATCTTAATGCTTCTGAAATGAGAATTTTCATTTTAATTTAACTGCGATCTTCCTGAATTTCAATTTCGACCATGCATACAAGTCACAATACCTGAAATGAAGCTGCTCATGGCCTCAGACTACTGAAAAACGCACTAGGGCTCAAAACGACCGGCCGGGTCGTTACATTCTCTCCCACTTAAATATACGTTTGTCCTCGAACGTGCTGAGAACTATACTGAAGTAGTTTGAAATCCCTATTTAGCATCTCATGCACCTTCCCGTGCAACCCAACTTAGTTGAGCGTAGTAGCTCGACAAATTCCAAAGATATTCTCTTTTACTCAAGTAGATACGCCTTAAGGCCCAATTCCAACATCCGGAACTCAATGCTAGGGTTGTTTCCAACATGCGCTCATCATATCAATAACTACACGCTGCTCCCAGACGTGACTGTATAACTTTGCTAAATTCACAACTTGCACCACTTTACTTATAGGATCACCATAAGTTTCTCTGATCAATAATTCGAAATTTCACGAATCTGAGGCTCCCATTGCACCTCATGATTGACATAGGTCTTGCTCCAGCTTTCACAACACTGACACGATGGAAGAGATATGCTGAAATTCATAACCAACTGCTGAATCAACAAATCATTGGGTCTATACCCCTAACAAGAGCCATTGCCTCTTCCAGAACCATCTAATGGTCTTAGCTCCTTAATACACTTCATATAATCAAATTGTACTAGTCCTAAGTCCAATAATCTCGTATGAACTGCTCAACCAATAAGCCATCTCGGACACAATCAAGAGTCTCATATAATGCCACGATGTGCCAATAGGCCACCTAATTAGAATGTGATACAAAAGGAAGCGATCTCTAAAAAAGAGATCTAATTACCCTGCTCGCGAATCATACACGTGATGCGGGCAACATGCTAAATGGACACCTCGCTCTCGAATCATACATGCGATGCGGGCTCACAACTAGAACGAGCTTCCCTTGGAAAATGGGAAACATAACACATAAAGGCAAATAGGGAAAATGTGACAACCCAAAGGGTCATCACCTATTTTCTCATTCATTCCGTGCTTCCGAGGCCTTGAAAACCTCATTTTTAGTTGCCTTGATTTGCATGCACACTCTGGGCGCGTAGCCGAAAATCTTAAATATGAATTCTATAAAACATTTGATGAATTTTGATATTAATATGATTAAAGTTGACTTTGGTCAATATTATGGGTAAACAGACCCGGACCCAGACCCGTGATTTGACGGTCCTGGAGGGTCTATAGAAAAATATGGGACTCGGGCGTATGCCCGGAATTGAAATCCAAGGTCCCGAGCCCGAGAAATGAATTTTTGAAATAAATTGTTTTTCTGAAATGAATATGAAAATTTGAAATGAAAATGGATGAGAAAGCAATTGTATCGGGCCCGTATTTTGGTTCCGGCGAACGGTACTGGTCTTATATATGGTTTAAGATATTTCTATGTAATTTGGTCGAAATCGGACGTCATTTGACGTGTTTCGGACCTAAATATCTAAAATGGGAAGTTTGAATGAAAAGTGATGATTTTGAGGTTTGATTCCTCATTTATGATGTTATTTTGGCGATTTGATCGCACGGTTAAGTTTGTATGAGGTTGTTTAGTTAGTGGGTGAGTTTGGCTAGGAGCCCCGAGGACTCGGGAGTGTTTTCGGAGGTGTTCGGGGTAGTTTTTGACTTAGGAAGATTGCAGGAAATCTGCAAAAGGTGCATAGTAATTTTCTTCTTCGCATTCGCGAAGCTTCAGTTTCATCCTTCATCGCGTTCGCGTCACCACCTCGCGTTCGCGTAGAGCATTTTTTCTTAGAAGACTTAGCCTTCATTTTATTCATCGTGTTCGCGAACTAGTCCTCACGTTCGCGTAGTAACAACCTCTTTTTCATCGCGTTCACGTACCCCAACTCGTGTTTGCATAGGCCAAAGTCTTAGACCCCAGCCCATCCTTCTACGCGTTCGCGAATATCATCTCGCGTTCATGATGCCTTGACCCATTTACCCTTCGCAAATGCGGCCTCCTTCACGCGAACACGAAGGGCATTTTTTCCCAACAATTTTTAAATGTCAAAACATAACCAGTGACGGGATTATTCCCAAAATTCACACGAGCTCTCCTTCTCCACAACCCCTAGGCGACTTGTAGAGCGATTATTCACCAAATTTTCTTGGGTAAGTATTATCTAACTCGTTTTCTTCATTTTCTATCATCATCCATTGAAATCCTAGTTCTAAAACATGTAATCTAGGGTTGAAATCAGGGAAATGTCGGTCTCGTTTTGGGGTCAAATTTGAAAACAAATTGTATATACGTGCTTCTGGGGGAATGGATAACATGAAATTGGTTCAAACCTCATGTTTTGACCAAGCGGGCCCGGGGTCGATTTTGGAATTTTTGGAAGAAAGGTTGGGAATCTATAATTAGGCATTGAGTTTGATTTGTTTAGCTGTTATTGATACTATAAAGTCATTATTTCATAGATTTGACTGATTTGGAGCCGAATTCGAGGGGTAAATCTATACTAGAGGCTTGAGTTGAGTTTGGAGCATTTGAGGTAAGTGTTTGATCTAACTTTGGCTTCAGGGAATATGATTAGAGTGTTATTTGCTTGCTAAATGTTGAGTACGGTGTATAGGTATGGTGACGAGTATCTATACACCGGCGTCTAGCATGACCGTGAGTCCTTATTGGTGCTTATTTGGGATTTTGTAGTGACTCTTCCTTGTTTAATTCATGGTTTCTATATAAGGTGAACAGTATGAAGAGGAAATATGATTTCTAAACTCCTTTGAGCATTGGCTCGAATTATGACATGATTAGGAAGTAAGAAATGAACGAAAGAGAAAGAGATGTAATTATTCCCTTGCCGGGACGTGTAAGTTATTATTGTTGCTCCCTTGCCGGGAATTAACTGTTTATTTGTATTCTCCCTTGACGGGATAGTTGATTTGATACTTGTTCCCTCGTCGGGAAACCATTATATCTTATGAAATGGGTTCGTGTGGCACGCCGACCACTAATATATCATGAAATGGGATCGTGTGGCACGCCGACCCCTTATATATTATTATATGGGATCGTGTGGCACGCCGACCACTTATATATTATGAAATGGGATCATGTGGCATGCCAACCACTTATATAGCATGAAACGGGATCATGTGGCACGCCGACCACGTATTCTGTGTTAGAAGGGATCAGTTGTAGTTTTTCCTTATTTATTCCTACCGTTCTATTTTATCTGTTATCCCCAAAAGAATATTACCCTCACAGTCTTAATTATTACTTTCCGCTGTTATTTTGTAGTACTTGTGTGTGTGTATATATATATATATATATCTGCATAGGTTGATTGGTAGTCCTGTCTAGCCTCGTCACTACTTCGCTAGGGTTAGGCCAGGCATTTACCAGCACATGGGGTCAGTTGTGCTGATGCTACACTATGTATATCTTTTTCCAAAGATCACAGTACTGGAGCAAGAGCTTTTGGACAGCAGTAGGAGCATTAGGAGCTGACTTCAGTCTAGAGATTTCCGAGGTAGCCTTGCTGACGTCCGCATGGCCCGGAGTCTCTCTTGTCTTTGTTTTTCCTTTGATTTCATTTGTATTGGATCAGACAATACTGTATTTTTATTCAGACTTTGTATTTAGCATTCTGTAGAAGTTCGTGAGTTAGTGACACCAGGTCTGGGTAGAGATGTATTTGAACTTCCGCACTTGGTTCCAGTTATTTATGTTTTGAGACTTCCGCTTTTATAGTAATTGTATCATTTTTCTTTATATTGTTTATGTTGTTAAGAGAAGTATTAAATTAATTGTCTTGCCTAGCTCATATTAGTAGGCGCCATCACGATTCCCTATGGTTGGAAATCTGGATCGTGACAAGTTTGTATCAGAGCACTAGGTTACATAGGTATCATGACCCACAGACAAACTCGGTAGAGTCTGAGGGATCGGTACGGAGAAATCTATATTTATCCCCCAGAGGCTACGGAGTTAGGAAAATTTCACTTTGTTCTTTGTTGTCGTGCGATTATATTTCTCAAATAGTAATTATCTTTCTACTCTGTTCTTCCGCAGATGGTGAGAACACGTGATTCCTCTTCTACCGCGCAGCAGATCGAGCCCCCAGCAGCAGTTCCTACAAGGGGAAGAGGGCGAGGCCGAGGCCGTGCCAGAGGCCGAGGTAGGGGTAGAGCTCAGCCCCGGGCAGAAGTCCTAGAGGTGGAGCCTCATATTGATTATGATGAGGATGTTCCAGCCCCAGTAGCTCCGGTGGGCCCAGCTCAGGTCCCAGAGGGGTTCATAGTCACCCCAGATCTTCAGGACGCTTTGGTCAGACTGGAAAGCTTTATGGAGAGCATCACTAGAGCGGGTTTGCTTCCAGTAGAACCATCCACTTCTCAAGCTGGAGGAGGAGTTCAGATTCCTTTTACACGTACTTCGGAGCAGGTAGCTCCCCAGGCTCATGTTCCAGTTGTTTAGCCAGTTGTGGTAGTTCAGCCAGGTATTGTGACCCAAGCCGACGATGGAGCGGCTATGTCCTCAGATGCTTTGTGGAGGCTTGATAGATTCTCCAAGATCTTCACCACCACATTCAGCGGTACTTCTTCAGAGGATCCACAAGATTTCTTATTTAGCTGCCATGAAATCCTTCACACTATGGGTATTGTGGAGACCAATGGGGTCGACTTCGCCACTTTTCGACTAGAAGGATCCTCCAAGACTTGGTGGAGGGACTATTGTTTATCCAGACCAGTAGGGTCGCCATCATTGACTTGGGACCAGTTTGTAGAGTTGTTTTTGGAGAAGTTTCTCCCAGTTACTCAGCGAAAGGCTCTTCGCAGGCAGTTCGAGCGCCTCCAGTAGGGCTATATGACAGTCACTGAGTATGAGACTCGGTTCATTGATCTAGCACGCCATGCTATTGTAATACTTTCCACAGAGTGAGAGAGGGTGCAGAGGTTTATTGATTGATTGATTCAGCCGATCCGTCTCCACATGGCTATGGGAGCTAGGAGCGAGATTTCTTTTCAGGAGGCAGCCAATGCGGCCCGTAGAGCTGAGATGGCTCTTGCACGGGTAGGTGGTCATGGGTCAGATAAAAGGTCCCGTAATGCAGGTAGGTTTAGTGGTAACTCGTCTGGAGGTGGGGATTCTTATGGTAGAGGCCATCCTCCGAGGCCCTTTCAGTAAGCCCTACAGGTCTCATAAGGTACTTCAGGTGATTGTGACTCCCAGCCGTAGTCTTCTGACCAGCATCTTTTCAGTTCATCATTAGCACCTATCAGCGCGCTACCACTCCGTTATTCTCAGCAGTCGAGGGCTTGTTACACGTGTGGCGACATGAGATATATTGCCATGTATTGCCCTCCAGCTTTTGACAGCTCTTAGCAATAGGGTCCTCGTCCCATAACTCAGGTATCAGGTGATCCACAGGCCAACCAGCCAGCTTGAGGCGGGGGTAGAGGCCATAGAGGTGGAGGTAGAGATCATAGAGGTGGAGCTCGGACCGCTAGAGGTAGAGGCCAGCCAGTAGCCGATCATCCTAGAGATATGGTTCAGAGAGGTAGGGCCTAACCCCGAAGTTATGCTCTTCCAGCTAGGCCAGAGGCTGAGTCTTCAAATGTAGCCATTACATGTACTATTCTGGTCTGTGATAGAGATGCTTCAGTGCTATTTGACCTTAGGTCTATGTATTCGTATGTGTCGTCCTATTTTGCACCCTACCTGGTTATGCCTAGTGATGCTTTGGGTATTCCTATTTATGTATCTACACCGGTGGGTGATTCTATAGTGGTCAACCGGGTTCATCATTCCTGTGTGGTAGTGTTTGAGGGTCTTGAGACCCGTGTTGATTTATTGCACTTAGACATGGTCGATTTCGATGTTATATTAGGGATGGATTGGTTGTCCCCGTATCATGCTATCTTGGATTGTCATGCCAAGACCGTGACCTTGGCTTTGCCAGATTTTTCCTGTTTAGAGTGGAGAGGGACCCCAGGGCATACCGCCCGCAGTGTTATTTCATATGTGAAAGCTAGATGCATGCTTGAGAAGGGGTGTTTAGCTTATCTGGCGTATGTTCGCGATTCCAGCACAGAGGTCCCTTCTATGGATTCTATTCCTATTGTTCGAGAGTTAACCGAGTTTTTCCCTTTAGACCTGCCGGATATGTCGCCCGACAGGGATATCAATTTCTACATCGATCTGGCGTCGGGCACTCTGCCTATTTCCATTCTGCCATATCGCATGACCCCGCCAGAGTTGAAGGAGTTAAAAGACCAGTTGCAAGACTTGCTAGAGAAGGGTTTTATCAGACCTAGTGTTTCTCCTTTGGGTGCACCGATGTTATTTGTGAAGAAAAAGGATGGTTCGATGAGGATGTGCATTGATTAACGGCAGTTGAACAAAGTGATGATTAAGAATAAGTATCCACTGCAGATGATTGACGATTTGTTCGACCAATTTCAGGGTGCAAAAGTGTTTTCAAAGATAGATTTGAGATCTGGCTACCACCAGCTGAGGATTTGGGCGTCTGATGTCCCTAAGACAGCATTCCGCACTCGGTATGAGCATTATGAGTTTTTGGTCATGTCATTTGGGTTGACCAATGCCCCATCCACATTCATGGAGTTGATTAACCAAGTGTTCATGCCTTATTTGGACTTGTTCGTGATAGTCTTTATTGATGATATTCTGGTGTACTCCCGCATATAAGAGGAGCACGAGCAGAACCTCAGAGTGGTTCTTCAGAATCTGAAGGGTAGTTAGTTATATGTTAAGTTCTCGAAGTGTGAGTTCTGGTTGAGTTCGGTTGTATTTTTGGGTCACGTCGTATCAGCAGAGGGTATTCAGGTGGACCCGAAGAAGATTGAGGCAGTCAGGAACTGGCCTCGACCAGCATCAACTACTAAGATTCGGAGTTTCTTGGGGTTAGAAGGTTATTACCGTCGGTTCGTGGAGGGATTTTCATCCATAGAAGCCCCAATGACCAGATTGACCCAGAAGGGTGCCCAGTTCGGATGTTCAGATGAGTGTGAGGCAAGCTTTCAGAAGCTCAAGATAGCTCTGACTACGGCACCGATATTTGTTTTTCCAACAGGCTCAGGGCCTTATATAGTTTATTCTAAATCTTCCCATATTGGGCTTGGTGCAATATTGATGCAGGATGGCAAAGTCATTGCTTATGTTTCGAGGCAGTTGTAGATCCACGAGAAGAATTATCCGGTTCATGATCTAGAGTTGGTAGCCATTGTCCATGCTTTAAATATTTGAAGGCATTACCTATATGGTGTGACGTGTGAGGTATGCACCGATCATAAGAGTCTTCAGTACTTGTTCAAACATAAGGAGTTGAATCTGACGCAGAGGAGGTGGTTGGAGTTATTGAAAGATTATGATGTTACCATTTTGTATCACCCGGGAAGGGCCAATGTGGTGGCCGATGCATTGAGTAGGAAGTCCGCCAGCATGGGTAGTCTTGCTTACATTCCAGTCAGCCAGAGACCGCTTGCTTTGGACATTCAGGCATTGGCCAATCGATTTGTGAGGTTGGACATTTCTGAGCCTAGTAGAGTGTTAGCTTGCACGGTCGCTTGTTCTTCATTATTGGAGCGTATCCGTGACCGAAAGTTTGATGATCCCCATTTGTGTATCCTGAGAGACATGGTGCAGCGTGGAGGTGCCACGAAGGTGACCTTAGATGATAATGGTGTTTTAAGAATGCAGGGGCGAGTTTGTGTGCCCAATGTCGATGGGATTTGAGAGTTGATCTTAGCGGAGGCCTATAGTTCTCGGTATTCTATTCACCTGGGCGTCGCGAAGATGTATCAGGACTTGCGGCAACATTATTGGTAGTGTAGGATGAAGAAAGATATTGTTGCATATGTGGCTCTATGTTTGAACTATCAGCAGGTTAAGTATGAGCATCAGAGGCCTGGTGGTTTGTTTCAGAGGATCGAGCTTCCCGAGTGGAAGTGGGAGAGGATTACCAAGGATTTCATCACCGGACTTCCGTTGACTCGGAAGAAGTTAGATGCTATTTAGGTCATTGTTGATAGATTGACCAAGTTAGCGCATTTTGTTCATGTTGCAGTCACTTATTCATCTGAGAGGTTAGATGGGATCTACATCAGAGAGATTGTTCGCCTTCATGGGGTACTGGTATCTATCATTTCAGATTGGGGTACGTAGTTTACCTCGCTCTTCTGGAGAGCAGTCCAGCAGAAGTTGGGCACCCGAGTTGAGTTGAGCACAGTATTTCATCCTCAGACGGACGGTCAGTCCTAGCGTACTATTCAGATATTGGAAGATCTACTCCGAGCCTGTGTCATTGATTTTGGAGGCTCATGGGACCAGTTTTTGCCTTTAGTAGAGTTCGCCTACACCAACAGCTACCCGTCCAGCATTCAGATGTTTCCATAGGAGGCATTGTATGGTAGGCGATGTCGGTCTCCAGTTGGATAGTTTGAACCGGGAGAGTCTCGGCTATTGGTTACAGATCTAGTTCAAGAGGCCTTGGATATGGTCAAGATCATTCAGGACAAACTTCGGACAACTCAGTCCAGGCAGAAGAGTTATGTAGATCGCAAGGTTCGAGATGTGTCTTTCATGGTTGGTGAGCAAGTATTTCTCCGTGTGTCGCCTATGAAGGGCGTGATGACATTTGGGAAGAAGGGCAAGCTTAGCCCTAGGTTCATTGGCCCATTTGAGATTCTCGATCATGTGGGAGAGGTGGCCTATAGACTTGCCTTGTCGCCTAGCTTGTCAATCGTGCATCCAGTTTTTCATGTGTCTATGCTTTGGAGGTATCACGGCGATCCAGCCCATGTGTTATATTTAAGAAATGTCCAGTTGGACAAGGATCTGTCTTATGAGGAGGATCCGGTAGCTATTCTAGACCGGCAGGTTCGACAGTTGAGGTTGAAGAGTTTTCCTTCAGTGCATGTTCAGTGGAGAGGTCAGCTTCCTGAGGCATCGACCTGGGAGTCCGAGTCTGATATGCGGAGCCGTTATCCTCATCTATTTCCCGACTCAGGTTCTTCTTTCTTTTGTCCGTTTGAGGATGAACGGTTATTTAGATGTGGAGAATGTGACGACCTGTCACGCCCCAAACTTGAGGGACATGACCGGCGCTCGACCGGGTATCCCCAGTCAAGCGGACCGGGGTGCCTTTCCTAACCCACGAGCTACCCCTTGTTTTCCTTATTCAATATTCCAAGAACTAGCCGTATAATTAATTTAGATCACCTTTTTCAAAACATACATACATAATAGTTAGTGAAATTACCAATTCGTTGTCTAACAATTGAAACCTGGACATACATAAGCTTCTAACCCACATCCACTGTCTACAGAGACTCCAAAGATACAACGGGATAATACAGTACTTATCGGTAACAAGGCTCCATCTATACCTTACACAACAGCAAAATAAAACTACGGAAACAAGCGGCCTAAGCCACGTAGGGCCCTGAGAGGAATGGGGCTCACCAAAACAACTGACGGAAGGTGAGGAGGGAGCTACGATCGGTGGGCTGGAGTACCTGCTGCAGATCCACCTACAATCATAACACGAATGTAGCGCCCCCGGCAAAAGGGACGTCAGTACACTTGGATTGTACTGGTATGTATAACAAACTTTGCGCCAAGTAAACTCAAGCCATAGACAAGTAAGTAACAGTAACAGAAACAACAATCAATTCCATAAAGAAAGAACAATCAAGCCAAACAAGTTTTACAAACTCTCCCGTTTCCCTTCCACATTTCCACATCAATCTATTTCACATTTTTGCTCATATTTTTATTTCAACAGTGATTTCGATCACTTTCCACCCTTATTACCTCGGCCACCCTTATTACCTCGGCCACCCTTATCACCACAACCTGCACCTTATTACTTCCTGTTACGGCGCGCAACCCGATCCCACCTTACATTTTCAATTCACAAACAATCACAACAACAACAATGAACAACTCAGAAAGATCACAACAACACTTCTTAAGGAGTAGCAACAATAATTTACAAGTGTTTCCATAACCATCACTACTATTTCTGTCATATTCCACAATTCACAAGTGTTTCACGTTACAACAATACTTGCCCACGATAAGCCATAGATGTTAATATCACAATTATTCTAGTTGCATCACTTACAATTTGATACGTTATCTGCTTCTCATCTAATACCACATATCATAATCACAACCATGCGAATCACACGAATTTCACAATTTACCCAGGTGGATTTCACATACCAAACATTTGAACACCAACAAGGTAATTTTACAAGTTCAAGGTTAGCCATACATAGCTGGAGCCGAATTCCCTTTTAATTTCTACTTCCAACTTCACCAAAAGCCTAGAAACATCAATCTAGTGCACAAATAATTACATATTTTTTAGAATCAAAGTTCACAATCACTACCCGAACACATTTAGGTTATCAACCCTTCTTTACACAATTCTTTACTACTTCCCAACTACTCTTACTAGATTTTAGGTTTTAATAAACATGCATGAGTGTTTCAACCCCTATTATCAAGAACTAATGCATGAGACTTTCCCCCTCTTCAATAAATCTGAGAGTCAATGAAAATGGGGTAGGGATTTTACCTGTAAGAGTGGGAACGAAGGCAATCAATTAGGATTTTCCCCGGTCTGGCAAGTTTTTTGAAGAATCAATTTTATGAAGACCACTTTATCTCTCAAGAACCTGTCCTCCCTCTCTCTTATTTTGTTTGGAAAATATGTAAAAATGAGGGGTTAGGGTATTTTATTAGAAAGGGGGTCAGGTTTTAAATTTTAGAAAATAGAAGCCCAATCAAGATATACGGTCACACTATGCGATCGCCAAACTTGAATGCGGTCCGCATATTGGACAGCAGAACTGACCCCAAATCACTGAACATCTGTGCCTGGGTATGAGGTGGAAATGCGGTCCGCATACTGATTATGCGATCGCATAATGGACCGCATTTATAACATCAACTTAGACTAACTCTCTGATTATCTATGCAGCAGGAATGCGGTCCGCATATTGATTTTGCGGTCGCATAATGGACCGTATTTTCAACTTCAATTTGACAATTCTTCTACTTCACTCTGCGGCAGGAATACGGTCCGCATAGCTGATATGCGACCGCATTCTGGACCGCATAAATGACAATTTTCTGGAAAATTGACTCTTTTGATTTTTAAAGGCCTAGATCACTACCAAGGGTCTGAACACATATTCGGAGTCGAAACCACAAGTTACTAAGTTTTGAGACCAAAAATTATTTACGGGGCCTTAAACGACCCAAAGGGTCATCACCTATTTTCTCATTCATTCCATGCCTCCGAGGCCTTGAAAACCTCATTTTGAGTCGCCTCGATTTGCATGCGCAGTACGGGCGTATAGCCGAAAAGCTTAAATATGAATTTTGTGAATAATTTGATGAATTTTGATATTAATATGATTAAAGTTGACTTTGGTGAACATTTTGGGTAAACGGACCCGGACAAGTGATTTGACAATCCCGGAGGGTCCGCAGAAAAATATGGGACTCGGGCGTGTGCCCGGAATCGAAATTCGAGGTTCCAAGCCCGATAAATGAATTTTTGAAAGAAATTGTTTTTTCTAAAATGAATATGAAAATTTGAAATGAAAATGGATTAGAAAGTATTGGTATCGGGCCCATATTTTGGTTACGGTGCCCGGTACAGGTCTTATATATGGTTTAAGATGTTTCTGTGTAATTTAGTCGAAATCGGACATCATTTGACGTGTTTCGGATCTAAATATCTAAAATGGGAAGTTTAATAAGTTTAAATGAAAAGTGATGATTTTGAGGTTTGATTCCTCGTTTATGATGTTATTTTGGCGATTTGATCGCACGGTTAAGTTTGTATGAGGTTGTTTAGTTAGTGGGTGAGTTTGGTTAGGAGCCCCGAGGGCTCGGGAGTGTTTTTGGAGGTGTTCGGGGTAGTTTTGGACGTAGGAAGATTGCAGGAAATCTGCAACAGGTTCACAGTGATTTTCTTCTTCGCGTTCGCGAAGCTTCAGCTTCATCCTTCATCGCGTTCGCGTTCGCGTCACCTCCTCGCGTTCGCGTAGAGCATTTTGTCTCAGAAGACTTAGCCATCATTTTATTCATCGCATTCACGAACTAGTCCTCGCATTCACGTGGTAACAGCCTCTTCTTCATCGCATTCGCGTACCCCATCTCGCGTTCACATAGGACAAAGTCTTGGACCCCAGCCCATCCTACTACGCGTTCGCGAATATCATCTTGCGTTTGCGATGCCTTGACCCATTTACCCTTCACGAACGAGGCCCCCTTCCCACGAACGTGAAGGGCATTTTTGCCCAGCAATTTTTAAATGTCGAAACAGAACGAGTGACGGGATTATTCCCAAAATTCACACGAGCTCTCCTTCTCCACAGCCCCTAGGCGACTTGTAGAGCGATTCTTCACCAAATCTTCTTGGGTAAGTATTATCTAACTCGTTTTCTTCATTTTCTATCATCATCCATTGAAATCCTAGGCCTAAAACAGGTAATCTAGGGTTGAAATTGGGGAACTTGGGTAGAGTTAGGGCTTTTCAATTTTCTTTGATTTAGACCTCATTTTTGGGTCGAATTTGAAAACAAATTGTGTATCCGGGCTCGTGGGGGAATGGGTAACATGGAATTGGTTCGAACCTCGTGTTTCGACCAAGCAGGCCTGGGGTAGATTTTGGAATTTTTGGAAGAAAGGTTGGGAATCTATATTTAGGCATTGGGTCGGATTTGTTTAGCTGTTATTGATACTATAAAGTCGTTATTTCATAAATTTGACTGAGTTGGAGCCGAATTCGAGGGGTAAGGCTATACTAGAGGCTTGAGTTGAGTTTCGAGCATTCATCTAATTTTGGCTTGAGGGAATAGGATTAGAGTATTATTTGCTAATTGCTAAATGTTGAGTACGGTTTATAGGTATGGTGACGAGCATCTATACACCGGTGTCTAGCATGACCGTGAGTCCTTATTTGTGCTTATTTGGGATTCTGTAGTGACTCTTCCTTGTTTAATTGATGGTTTCTATATAAGGTGAATAGTATGAAGAGGAAATATGATTTGTAAACTCCTTGGAGCATTGGCTCGAATTATGACATGATTAGGAAGTAAGAAATGAACGAAAGAGATAGAGATGTAATTATTCCCTTGCCGGGACGTGTAAGTTATTGTTGTTGCTCCCTTGCCGGGAATTAACTATTTATTTGTATTCTCCCTTGCCGGGATAGTTAATTTGATACTTGTTCCCTCGCCGGGAAACCATTATATATTATGAAATGGGTTCCTGTGTCATGCCGACCACTTATATGTCATGAAATGGGATCGTGTGGCACGCCAACCACTTATATATTATTATATGGGATCGTGTGGCACGCCGACCATTATATATTATGAAATGGGATCGTGTGGCACGCCGACCACTTATATAGCATGAAATGGGATCGTGTGGCACGCCGACCACGTATTCTATGTTAGAAGGGATCCGTTGTAGTTTTTCCTTATTTATTCTTGCCGTTCTATTTTATCTATTATCCCCAAAAGAATGTTCCCCTCACAGTCTTAATTATTACGTTCCGTTGTTATTTTGTAGTACTTGTATATATATATCTGCACAGGTTGATTGGTAGTCCTGTCTAGCCTCGTCACTACTTCGCCGGGGTTAGGCCAGGCACTTATCAGCACATGAGGTCAGTTGTGCTGATGCTACACTCTGTGCATCTTTTTGCACAGATCACAGTACCGGAGCAGGAGCTTTTGGACAGCAGTAGGACCATTGGGAGCTGACTTTAGTCCAAAGATTCCCGAGGTAGCCTTGCTGACGTCCGCATGGCCCGGAGTCTCTCTTATCTTTATTTTTTGTTTGATTTAGTTTGTGTCAGATCAGACAGTACTGGATTTTTATTTAGACTTTGTATTTAGTATTCTGTAGAAGTTCATGAGTTAGTGAGACCAGGTCTGGGTAGAGATGTATTTGAACTTCCGCACTTGGTTCCAGGTATTTATGTTTTGAGACTTCCACTTTTATAGTAATTGTCTCGTTTTTTTATATTGTTGATGTTGTTAAGAGAAGTATTAAATTAATTGGCTTCCCTAGCTCCTATTAGTAGGTGCCATCATAACTCCCGGTGGTGGGAAATCCGGGTTGTGACAGAAACTGTACTGAACATCACACTGTTGCGGCGTGAAACCCGATCTAAATAACATACCCATGGCGGCGTGCCACCCGATCCACACATAGAACTCACATAAGGATATGTACGTCGAGCTAAATATATCATTACAACAAAATACCGGATATCAATCATAAACACACTAAGTGCATAATACCATTCTCGGAGGAGACATATAACGCTATAATCCAAAAACTCGGGCACAATTGAGGTGCGATACAAGATCTGAATCTCAAGAGCCATTCTGCTCATAATACATCCTTTCTACACGGATCCTCAACACATAAGCGATTTCTCAAGCCGTCTCACGACTCTCACGGCGGAATGCATCACTACATGGATTCTAACAACGAAATAACACCCTGACTACTCCATAAAGCGCATTACTGAAATGAACACAAATGGCTTGACATAGAGCCCAAATTCACATTTAAATCAATCCATTGGTCACAAGCCGATTTCTGGTTTTACCAACATGGGTAATAACCTTTCAAAGGTCCATAGTAACTCTCATTTTCCTCATAACACATAAGAACAATCATCCTAATCGGAGCAACCTCTTCGGTTCATAGCCAAATAAACAAAGTGCCCTCCAGGCCTAAATTCTCAAATTAATGATATTACCACAATCCTCATACTTGGTTTCAATCTTTAGTCAATCAAGTGACTGCATGTCATACTTATACAATTTTCCCGTGGGACACGCTCCCAAAATCTTCCGAAATAAATAATGGGCCCGCACATCAAAACCATCGGCCATACTAACGCTGAAAAGCGATCAAAAATCCTTAACCAGGATGCAAAGCCTCTTTCACAACACATCGATCTCAGGTGACGCTGAATACCATACTAATTTACTTTAACATTACACCCTTTCCTTGCTCATCCGAGCTCGTGACATCCGTACCAGCACCAAACTGCAACCTCGGTTCTAGTTTCAAACTTATGCTGCATCCTTCTTCATTTAAGCGGATCCTTTCCGTTATACTAAATCTCCGACCGCAGAAGAATCTCTACTTCATATTAGGCACGTAGACCCCAATAACTAAGCACCAATATTCTCAACTCATTCCAAACTCTCCTTAAGGCGCATAGTCATCTTATTACCAAACCGTTAAACAGCTCTACCACTCTCCCACTTTGGGCAAACTCGCTCCTTTAATAACATGCTCGACCTACGTTTCTTGTACCTGGCCCTTTAGAAGTTCTAAACTCCGCCTGACACTTTCCACGTGTTTTCTCATCTTTTGTTGCTCAGTCGTTGCCTTAATAAAATTTATCTTCATAGAACTTGAATTCACAATTTGCCACTAACTCCAAACTTTTCTGAAGGTCATCTTTCTCAAACCGTCAACATTTGAAATACTGATTCAATCCTAATACACCGCATCCTGCGATGCTTGATGATAGTATCTCTGATACTATTTCACAATATCTTTCCCCAAGGGCGAGTTGTAGAGTATCATAACATCGATAAACTTAATACGTCCAATTAGGAAAATAGCACCCCAATATAGAGGAGAACTCCGCCACGCTTGCAATTACCACATTTCATTACTTCCACCAATCCACATCTGACCATCCTTAGTTCGATTGTCTTTCCCCTCCTGGGAATAAAATATTAAATCTCTTGATTATGCACTGAGTAAACTTCCCTTCAAGTCATTCACTGCCCCGACGCATGAGCAAACATCCTACCATCACGACAACACTGCGGAATAATTGTTCATAAGTATCATGGCAACATATGCCTAGCCTCAAGGCTCTTAGAAGTTCTATTACTAAGCTTAACGCTAGAATATCCTTCCATAAGGCGACTATAATAGTCCAATCCACTATACCGGGAGAATCATCCCACACCACATTTGTAGTTCCATTACAATCCTTCAATATTTTTATTTGATTTATAATAAGCCCTCGCGTAAGATTGAGTAGGAAGAAATGAAAGGCATAAGCCTCAAAGGAATTGAACCGCACGATAAGGAAATCAATAAGGGAGGTACTCCTAATAACCCTGTAGCCTCCCGAGGATAAGTACAGACGTCTCTGTACTGATCCGCGAGACTCTACTAGACTTCCTCATGGCTCGTGAGACCGACGCGAACCTAGTGCTCTGATACCATGTTGACACGACCCAAAATCCACTAAGGGTCGTGGTGGCACCGGACACCGCTGTAAAGCAAACCAACTTAATTAATCAATTAAATCCTCTTTTAATACCTTCGAAAATCTAGGATTTTTCCTTCTATTTTTCATAATTAAAAAAATCTCTACTTCAATGCATATTAAGCAATAACTATTACTATACATCTTTCGAAAACCATCCCAGAACCCGGTGTCACAAGTGCATGAGCAACTACTGATAAGAGAAATAAAATACAATATCTATCCAAAATACAGTGGACAGAGACTAAATATAGAATGCTGAAAGGAACTATACTAGTTGCGGGTCACCTCGAATAATACAGTTCACCTAGTCCCAGAATCTTCGTCGCTGCTACACCCAGTAGGCTGCTAGAGATGCATATACCTGTGCAACAAAAATGTACAGAAGTGTAGTATGAGTACATAAACAACGTGTAGTCAATGAGTATCCCGCCTAATCTTGAAGAAGTAGAGACGAGATAGCCAACTTCGACACTTACTAGAGGTCCAATAATAATATGGTGAAGATGAGAGGATAACATGGATTTATCTAGCATTTATATCTCATAAAGCAAAGAAACAGGTAACACCTTCTCAACTAATCAAGGATTTTCAAGGATTTCTTTTAATCATCTTATCAATTTATATCAAGCCATGAAAGTCAATATCAACATTTAAAAGCCTCAGGCAACAAAAAATATATATATCATGCGCAGTCATGCCGAGGCGACGGTCCGATCCAACAGAAATAAACTGTTCACTTGTCGAGGGTCGACGGCGCGTTTATAGATGCATCTATTTAATCTACCGAGGCGTTCGGCCCGTTCCAAAATAAACACATAGAGACATTCAATCAAGAAGCCATCATGGGACAATTATTCAAAGAAAAGCTAATTCTCCTTTAACCATTTAAGAAAATGATGTTTAGATCCTGTTAAAAAAATTTATTTACTATTGTGATGTGGTTTAAGCAATTCAACAATCCATAAGATTACAAATATTCAAAGTATAGCATGCTTTTGGGTTCTAAACTACCCGGACAATAGTATAATAGTAGCTACGCACGGGCTCTCGTCACCTCGTGCGTACGTAGCCCCCACAAATAGGAGCACATAATCAATTATTTTACCTATGGGGATAATTCCCTCTTACAAGGTTAGAAATGAGACTTACCTCATCCGAAGATCCATAACTGGCATTCCACGCCCTTCCGAAGACTCGAATCAGCGCACAACGCTCCAAAACTAGCCAATAATTATGTAAATCCATTAATATATGCCAAGGTACTCATTATAATCAAATTTATAACAATTTCTAACCCCGATTGGAAAGATGACAAAAATGCCCTTAGGCCCACTTGCCTGGAAATCCGAAATTTCTCAAAGATAAAGTTTACCCATGAACTCACGAACTCAAATATATGATTTTCTCTTAATTCCATACTCAAAATCGTGGTCAAAATTCAAGAACACTAAGTTTTCTAGGTCTTCCACTAACCCTCAATTTTCTACCCATTTACATGCTAAAATCTATACATAATCAATGTATTTAACTCATAATAGGTGGGGATAACTTACCTTATTATTGATGACGAAAATCCTCTCTTGAATCTTGATGACAGGCTATAATTACATATTTTAGTCAATTATTACACTCTAATTTACTGCACTTTAATTGAGTTTGAGCATTAATCGCTAGTGTTTTGCACTAATGGTGTATTTTATGCCCTGTAGGAGTGATTCCGAGTTATGAAGATATTATGGAATGAAGTCAAGTGATTTGTAGCTTTGAAATCTGAGTAAGAGCACAAGGTTACAAACCGGGATCGTGTTTGGGGGTCAACTGATGATAAAACAACAAAATAAAGACTCGAGGAGGCATATTGCGCATGGTCAAATAAAATACACATAACTTTTGGCTCAGAACTCCATTGGGGCTGCAAAATATATGGTTGGAAAGCTTACTAAATGGATTACAACTTTAGTGTTTTACGTTTGTCCAAATTCGGAATGGAACAGGGTAAAAGACACGCGTGACGTTATGCACGAAGTCGCGCGCGTTAAATGCTGAGGCAAAATGGTGCGCGAAGTTACGCACAAAAGGTGCGCGAAGTCGCGCGTCTCAGGCGGAAAAATTGTCTTTTTTCACATTGGAGAAGGTATAATTGTTTGGGCCCAACCCTACTTGGTATATATACACGGGAGGACGCCACTTGGGGGGGATCTAACATATTTTGGAGGGGAATTCACGTGGAGGAACACACACCATGCTTGGAGGAGGCTTCTAACTAGTTTTTCTTCTCTTCTCTTCCTTTAATTTCATAGTTTATTAGTTCTAGAGTTTTGGGTGCTACATGAACGTTGTGGTTTGAATCTTGAATTGTTCTTATTATTTTATCATATTGGTTTATTTATTCAATCTTGCGCTTAATTATTTGATTGCTTGATCACCCATTGAATACTATCTACGAATCTAGGGTTGAAATCGGGAGAGGGAATTCTAAATTTCATATAAGATTAAATAGAGCAAGATCTTAACTCTTAGGGGGAGCGGATTTGCAGTTAGGATAGGAATATACCTAATAGCCTTGCTTGGTTATTATACGGGAATTATAAATGTGTTCTTGTTAATCCTAATTCCATAGGAATATAGGCGTTAGGCTAGCTTGAATAGGCAAGTTGTACATCGGGAGAAGGATACGAGCAATATTAACCCCGTCAATCAATAAACTAGATAAATTAATTAGGCAATTTAGGTAGAAAACTCAACGGGATAGTTAGCTAACCCATAGCTCTAGAATATTCACTCACATTGAATTTGCGTCTAAGTTCTCCAATTTGTTTCCTTTGTTTCTTAGTTTACTACTCTAGATTAATTTTAGTTAAATATTCATACTTTAGAAAATCGCTTGAATAGATTAATTGTTGTGACGACCCGGCCCATCGTCACGTGAGTTACCGCCCCTTTTTCCCCGTTTTATGCTTCTACATGTTTCATTATAGGTGGTTGGTGAATTTGAAGTAATTCGGATAGAGTTCGGCTAGAAATGAGACAATTAGTCTCTTTAAAAGAAAGTTAGTTTATAAAAGTCAACCGGATGTTGACTTATGAGATAGAGGGCTCGGAATAGATTTTCGATGATTCGACTAGTTTTGGGTGATGATTTGTGACTTAGGAGCGCAATCGGAATTGAATTTCGGATCCGATGTAGAATTAGGCTTGAATTGGCTAAGTTTCAATTTTGGCGAATTTTGGTGGGTAGGTGAGATTTTGATCCGAGGGTCAGAATGGAATTCCGAGATCTGCAGTAGCTCCGTTAGGTGATTTTGGATTTGTCTACAAATTTTTAGGTCATTCGGACATCGTTTGGCCGGGTTTTTGGTTGAATGCGAATTTCGGAAGTTTTGATGAAAACTAGGCTTGAATCCGATGTGTTTTATTGGTTTTAGCGTAGTTTGACGTGTTTTGAGGATTGGAACAAGTTTGAATAATGTTATAGGATATGTTGGTATTTTTGGTTGAGGTCCCGGGGGCCTCGGTGTGATTTCGGGTGGTTAAACGTGAATTTGGAAAATGTTGTAGGTCTGAAACTGTTTCCTTCTGTTGTTTCCGCATCCGCGGAAAAGGAGCCGCAGAAGCGGTTCCGCAGATGCGGTGGAATGGTCACATAAGCGGTCAGGCGTGGCCTAGGGAAATTCCGCATAGGCGGACTAAGGGTCGCTTAAGCGGTTCCGCTTAGGCGGATAATTCACCGCAGAAGCGGTCCCCCGAATTTTTAAGTGAGACCGCATAAGCAGTCATTCTGTCGCATAAGCGGTACCGCAGGTGCGGTTAAATGACCGCAGAAGCGGAAATCGGGCCTGTGTTTAATGAACAGTGTTCGCGATTTTCAGAAGTTAAGAAAAATATTTGGGACTTCGACTAGGGCTGTTCTAAGGCGATTTTGAGGAGAAATCGAAGTAGCTTCATCAGGTAAGAACTATTAGCCTCGGAATATGTTATTTTTGGTGTAAAAACATTGATTAATCACTGAATTTCAAGGATTTAAAGGTTAAAAATGGAGGTTAGGGCTTGAAAACTCAAGAGAGTTAAATATGAGTTTGGAGTGGCAAACGAACTCCGATTTTAGTAAATTTGATATGCATAGACTCGTGGCGAGACTAGGAATCCAGTGATATAAATTTTGGAATTTTTCGAGAAGTAGGCCCGGGGTTCGGGTTTTGCCAACTTCGCGATTTTTAGAATTTTTCGAGTAATTTCGATTGGGTTATGTTTCTTTAGCATATAGTAATGTATTATTTGTGGTTTTGACTAGATTCAACGCGCGAGGAGGTCGATTCAAGAGGAAAGGGCATTGCGGACTAGTCTACGGCCGGTTTGAGGTGAGTAATAGATGTAGATGATGACCTGAGGGTTTGAAACCCGAGTATCTCACATTGTGACGCTGTATTGAGGCGAGACATGTACTCTATGGTGAGTGCGGGGTCGTTCGTGAATGGAACTATGGCTTAGTCCATCCGAGTGATGTCTATATTGTGTTATTGACCAGAAATTGGCTGGTAAACATCCTACTTGGATTGTTATGAACATGTTTGGGCTACGTGCCAACTATTTGGATCCCTTAAGGATTATTATCACTGTTGCCATGAAATTAAGCAAGTTTCCATGATATCAGTCCTGAGTTAAATATTGTCTAAAAATGAGTAGAAATCTTCTAAGGCTTTAATCACATAAACTATAATACCTGTTAAATGGAATCGAAAATGGTAATTGATTGTGCCCGTATGGCTTGCTTGCATATATATATTTGGACTGATTGTGGACCGTGTTGCACGCCGCAACGAATTGCTACTATGTCATTGCGCTTGGGTTGTAGGAGCCCCTCCGGAGTCTGAACCCCCACAGTGAGCGCGGGTACCCAATGGATCGGGTTGTACGCCGCAGCGGTCATGTGCATTGCATTGAATTCATACATTGATATATGTCTGTCATTGATTCATTGTTGCTTATTGTTAAATGTGCTAAGAGGATAGTGTCAGCTTTATATTGTGGTATTTCAGGATTTCATACTTTCAGTCATTATATATGTCTATTCCCACTGAGTTGGAAGTACTCACTTTACTCTCTGTACCATGTGTGCAGATTCAGGTGTTCCGGAGACTTAGCTGAGCAGTCGCTGTCTTCTAGAGTTTTATCAGAGTTATCGAGGTAGCTGCCTAACGTTCGCAGGACCCGACCTCTCCCCTTTTTTCAGTTTTATTCTGCATTCCAGACTTACGTATTTTCAGATATTTGTTACTCCGTTGTTAGAGGCTCTAGACTTGTGACCTCAGATTCTGTTGGGAGTGTTTCTTCAGATGTTTCAGTCTGTTTCATATTGTTTATATTATAAACATCGGCTTATTATTTTTAAACTATTAATTCCCTTAAATTGTCATTAACAAGTTATCAGATTGGGTTAGTGAGTGATAAATGGTCAGGCTTGCCTAGCTGTATGGTTGGGCGCCATCACAACCGGGATTAGGGTCATGACAAGTTGGTATCAGAGCCTAGGTTACTAGGCCTCACGAGTCATGAGTCGGTTAGTAGAGTCTCGCGGATCGGTACGTAGACGTCCGTATCTATCCTCGGGAGGCTACAGAACCTTTTAGGAAATACTTCACTTTCTTGAAATTCTTGTCGAGCGATTTTGTTGGTCCGAGAACTAAATTTATGTATTTTATTCTCTCGCAGATGGTGAGGATTCGTGCTACCGGACGTGGCAGACGACCACCTTTGGTACCCGCTAGGGGCCGCGGTCGCGATCGTGGTCGAGGCGGACCAGTGAGGGCAGCACCTACAGACCCACCAGCTGCCCTGGTTTAGGACCAGCCTCCAGTTGTAGATAGTCCAGCAGCACATGTTGAGGCACCGGCAGTGCCTATTGCACTGGCCTGGTTCAGGCCGTATCAGCCACTACTGCGGCAGCTACTTCTTAGACCGGTGGTGGTCAGCCGACCCCCGCGGCTCACACACCTGAGCAGGGTGTCTAGGAATTTCAGACACCGGGAGTTGCCCCAGTTGCACCAGTTGCTCCAGTTGCACCAGTTGCACCAGTTGCCCCAGTTGCGCCAATCGCACCAGCCCTAGATTGTGTGGTTCCGACTATGCCAGAAGACGAGCAGCGTCGACTGGAGAGGTTTGGCAGGCTCCAGCCTCCGACGTTCAGTGGTACAGAGGGCGAGGATGCCCAGGGATTTTTGGACAAGTGTCAGCATATGCTTCGCACTCAGGGATATTGGATTCGAGTGGAGTAGCTTTTACTAATTTCCAGTTCTTAGGGCCTGCATTTACTTGGTGGGAGGAGTTTGAGAGGCGTAGGCCTATTGGAGCAGCGCCCCTTACTTGGAAGCAGTTCTCCGCTCTCTTTCTGGAGAAGTATGTACCGCAGTCTCGCAGGGAAGAGCTGCGTCCTCAGTTTGAGTGGTTGGTTCAGAGGGGCATGACTGTGACCCAGTATGAGTTGAGGTTTACGCAGCTAGCTCGGCATGCTACTTGGATGATCCCGACTGATCGGGAGAGGATTAGGAGGTTCGTGGATGGCCTCAACTATCCCATTCATATTTTGATGACTAGAGAGAGGGTTGTGGCCGCCTCATTTGAGGAGGTAGTTGATATGGCTCGTCAGATTGAGACAGATCATCGTCGGGAGCGTGAGGAGAGGGAGGCAAAGAGGCCTCAAGGTTCAGGTAGCTTCAGCGGTTCTCCGTCTAGGGGCCAGTTCCAACGCAGCAGAGGTCGTTCCTTCAGACCTCCTCAGTCAGGTCGCACGGAGTCCATTGGGGTTTCTTCAGGCCGTGTTCATCAGGGTCATCAGTAGAGCCAGCTTGCACTGAGTGCCCTTCCAGCTCAGAGCTCTGCTCCTGCTTCTTCAGCCCAGGGTTCATCGGCAGCGAGGGGTTCCTTTCAGTCCCCTTTTCCAGGTCCAGGTCGTTGCTACGAGTGTGGTGAGTTGGGTCATATGAGGAGACAGTGTCCTTGACTCCATGGTAGACAGTCCCAGTAGAGGGATCAGCAGTCATCTTCTGCTCATGTTTCTTCAGCACCCACCGAGTCAGCTAGGGGTGGGGGCCAGGTAGCCAGAGGTCGCCCCAGGGGTGAAGACCGGACTGGCGGTGGTCAGGCTCGATTCTATGCTCTTCCAAATAGGAAGGACGCTATTGCATCAAATGCCGTCATCACAGGTATTATTTTAGTCTGCCAAAGGGATGCTTATGTATTATTTGATCCCAGATCTACCTATTCCTATGTATCTTCATATTCTGCTCATCATCTGGGTACGACCTGTGGTTGTCTTGCCTTGCCTGTGCATGTATCTACCCCGGTGGGCAATACTATTATTGTGGATCGCGTATATCAATCTTGTCTTGTTACTATTAGGGGTCTGGAGACCCGAGTTGATTTATTGTTGTTGGGTATGGTAGACTTTGATGTAATTCTGGGTATGGATTGGATATCTCCGTACCATGCTATTCTTGATTTTCATGCCAAGACAGTTACGTTGGCTATTCCGGGTATTCCGAGGATTGAGTGGGGAGGTTCGACCGATTATGTTCCTAGCAGGGTGATTTACTTCTTAAAGGCACAGCGCATGGTTGGGAAAGGATGTCTATCATATTTAGCTTTTGTGAGAGATGTTGAAGCTGAGACTCCTAATATAGATTTTGTACCTGTTGTGAGAGAGTTTCCAGATGTGTTTCCAGCAGACCTGTCGGGCATGCCACCGGATAGGGACATTGATTTCGGTATTGATCTGGTGCCGGGCACTCAGCCCATCTCTATTCCTCCCTATCGTATGCAAAGTTAAAGGAATTGAAAGAGCAGCTTCAATAACTCCTAGAAAACGGGTTCATTCGCCCGAGTGTGTCACAGTGGGGTGCACCAGTCTTATTTGCAAAGAAGAAGGATGGCACAATGAGAATGTGCATTGATTACGGACAGTTGAACAAGGTGACAGTGAAGAACAAGTACCCACTACCCCGTATTGAGGATTTGTTTGATTAGCTTCAGGGAGAAAAGGTATTCTCTAAGATTTATCTCGGATCCGGCTATCACCAGCTAAAGATTAGGGATTCAGACATTATGAAGACGGCTTTCAGGATGAGATATGGGCACTATGATTTTCTGGTTCTGTCATTTGGGCTGACTAATGCCCCAGCCGCATTCATGCACTTGATGAACAGTGTATTTCGGCCATATCTGGATTCATTTGTGATCGTGTTTATTGACGATATTCTGGTGTACTCGCGTAGCCAGGAGGAGCACGCAGAGAACTTGAGGGTGGCATTGCAGAGATTGAGAGAGGAGAAGCTTTATGCAAAGTTCTCCAAATGTGAGTTCTGGCTTAGTTCCGTGGCTTTTCTGGGACATGTGTTGTCCAGTGATGGTATTCAAGTTGACCCAAAGAAGGTTGAGGCGGTTCAGAGTTGGCCCAGGCCTTCCTCAGCTACTGAGATTCGGATTTTCCTCGGTTTGGCTTTTATTACCGCAGGTTCGTTCGGGTTTTTTCATCTATTGCTTCGCCTTTGACGAAGTTGACGCAGAAGAATGCTCCATTTGTTTGGTCGAATGAGTGTGAGGAGAGCTTCCAGAGGCTCAAGTCAGCTTTGACCACAGCACCGGTACTAGTATTTCCATCATCTTCAGGTTCTTACATGGTGTATTGTGATGCTTCGAGAGTTGGGATCGGTTGTGTATTGATGTAGGAGGGTAGAGTTATTGCTTATGCTTCTCGTCAGTTAAAGCCCCATGAGACGAACTACCCTATTCATGACTTAGAGTTGGCTGCTGTAGTTCATGCCTTGAAGATTTGGAGGCACTATCTATATGGTGTATCTTGTGAGGTGTTCACTGACCATCGCAGTCTTCAGCACTTGTTTAAGCAGAAGGATCTTAATTTGAGGCAACGGAGATGGCTTGAGTTACTCAAGGACTATGATATCACCATTTTGTATCATCCGGGAAAGGCCAATGTAGTGGCCGATGTTTGAGCCGAAAGGCAATTAGTATGGGTAGTTTGGCGTACATTCCAGTTTGGGAGAGGCCCTTTGCTGTTGATGTTCAGGACTTGGCCAATCGGATAGTGAGGTTAGATATTTCTGAGCCCAGTCGGGTGCTGGCTTGTGTGGTTTCCCGATCTTCTTTGTATGACCGCATTAGGGAGCGCCAGTATGATTACCCACATTTGCTTGTCCTGAAGGACAGGGTCCAGCATGATGATGCTAGGGATGTGACTATTGGGGATGATGGTGTGTTGCGGATGTAGGGCCGGATTTGCGTGCCCAATGTGGATGGGCTCCGAAAGTTGATATTACAGAAGGCCTACAGCTCGCGGTATTCCATTCATCCGGGTGTCATGAAGATGTATCAGGATTTGAGGCAGCATTACTGGTGGAGAACAATGAAGAAGGACATTGTAGGTCGTGTAGCTCGGTGTCTCAACTGTCAGCATGTCAAGTATAAACATCAGAGACCAGGTGGTGTGCTTCAGCGCATGGATATTCCCGAATGCAAATGGGAGAGGATTACTATGGACTTCGTGAGTGGTCTCCCTCGGACAGTGAGGACGTTTGATTCAGTTTGGCTGATTGTGGATAGGCTAACCAAGTCCGCGCACTTCATTCCGGTGTGCACCACCTATTCTTCAGAGAGTTTAGCGGAGATTTTTATCCGGGAGATTGTACGGTTGCATGGGGTCCCAGTTTCTATTATATCAGATAGGGGTACTCAGTTTACCTCCAAGTTCTGGAGGACTTTTAAGTGAGAGTTGGGTTCACAGGTAGAGTTGAGCACAGCGTTTCACCCTCAGACGGATGGGCAATCCGAGCGTACCATTCAGATATTGGAGGACATGTTGCGTGCCTGTGTTATTGACTTTGGAGGTTCTTGGGCTGATTACTTGCCTCTTGCAGAGTTTGCTTACAACAGCAGCTATCAGTCAAGCATTCAGATGGCACCGTATGAGGCCTTATATGGGAGACGGTGTAGATCTCCGGTTGGTTGGTTTGACCCCGGCGAGGCTAGGTTGTTAGGGACAGAGTTGGAGAAGGTTCGAGATGTATCTTATTCGGTGGGTGAGAAGGTCTTGTTGAAGGTTTCGCCTATGAAAGGCTTTAGGAGGTTTGGAAAGAAAGGGAAGCTGAGTCCACGGTTCATTGGACCTTTTGAGATACTTAGGAAGATTTGGGAGGTGGCCTATATGCTTGCTTTGCCACCCAGTTTGTCGGGAGTTCATCCGGTGTTCCATGTTTCTATGCTCCGGAAGTACGTTGGGGACCCGTCTCATGTGTTAGACTTCAGCACGATCCAGTTGGATGAGGACTTGACTTACGATGTGGAGCCAGTGGCTATCTTGGGTCGTCAGGTTTGAAAGTTGAGATCAAAGGGCATAGCTTCGGTGAAGGTATAGTGGAGAGGTCGGCCCGTGGAGGAGGCCACTTGGGAGACTCCAGGTATGTTTCTTGACCTGCTTGAGGACGAGCGTTTGTTTTAGTTGGGGAGGATGTGACGACCCGGCCCGCCGTCACGTGAGTTACAGCCCCGTTTTCCCCGTTTTATGCTTCTATATGTTTCATTATAGGTGGTTGGTGATTTTGTAGTAATTCGGATAGAGTTCGGTTAGAAATGAGACAATTAGTCTCTTTAAAAGAAAGTTAGTTTGGAAAAGTCAACCGGATGTTAACTTATGAGTTAGAGGGCTCGGAATGGATTTTCGATGATTCGTCTAGTTTTGGGTGATGATTTGTGACTTAGGAGCGCAATCGGAATTGAATTTGGAGGTCCGGTGTACAATTAGGCTTGAATTGGCTAAGTTTGAATTTTGGCGAATTCCGGTGGGTAGGTGATATTTTAATCCGAGGGTCGGAATGGAATTCCGAGAAATACAGTAGCTCCGTTAAGTGATTTTGGATTCGTCTGCAAATTGTCAGGTCATTCGGACATAGTTTGGTCAGGTTTTTGATTGAATGCGCATTTCGGAAATTTTGATGAAGACTAGGATTGAATCCGATGTGTTTTATTGGTTTTAGCGTTGTTTGATGTGTTTTGAGGATTGGAACAAGTTCGAATAAGGTTATAGGATGTGTTGGTGTTTTTGGTTGAGGTCCCGGGGGACTCGGTGTGATTTCGGGTGGTTGAACGGGAATTTGGAAAATGTTGCAGGTCTGAAATTGTTGCCTTCTATTGTTTCCGCATCTGCGGAAAAGGAGCCGCAGAAGCGGTTCCACAGATACGGTGGAATGGCCGCATAAGCGGTCAGGCGTGGCCCAGGGAAATTCCGCATAGGCGGACTAAGGGTCGCTTCAGCGGTTTTGCTTAAGCGGATAATTCACCGCAGAAGCTTCATCGACTAGGGCTGTTCTAACGCGATTTTGAGGAGAAATCGAAGTAGCTTCATCAGGTAAGAACTATTAGCCTCAGAATATGTTATTTTTGGTGTAAAAACATTGATTAATCACTGAATTTCAAGGATTTAAAGGTTAAAAATGGAGGTTAGGGCTTGAAAACTCAAGAGAGTTAAATATGAGTTTGGAGTGGCAAACGAACTCCGATTTTAGTAAATTTGATATGCATAGACTCGTGGCGAGACTAGGAATCCAGTGATATAAATTTTGGAATTTTTCGAGAAGTAGGCCCGGGGTTCGGGTTTTGCCAACTTCGCGATTTTTAGAATTTTTCGAGTAATTTCGATTGGGTTATGTTTCTTTAGCATATAGTAATGTATTATTTGTGGTTTTGACTAGATTCAACGCGCGAGGAGGTCGATTCAAGAGGAAAGGGCATTGCGGACTAGTCTACGGCCGGTTTGAGGTGAGTAATAGATGTAGATGATGACCTGAGGGTTTGAAACCCGAGTATCTCACATTGTGACGCTGTATTGAGGCGAG
>MU730473.1:158249-173751 GCA_026770625.1 Nicotiana glauca
ATTCTATTATCTGTTCATGGGTTTCAGAAAAATAAGTAAGTTGAAAAAAAGGTTTACTTCATAATATTACTCAAAGGCATACTGGTCTTATGACACTCTGAAAGATTTTATTGACGTACTTCTCGTGCATTGCATTCATGTACATTGACCCATAACCAAATGGCGTTATATACGCGTATATATGTATATTGCATGTATATGGGATATGGGAAAACGTTATGACATTATATAAGCACCACCACTTGATCAGCTGGTATACGTTGATGATTTTTCTCACAGTGGCCGAGATTATATGATGGGATGCCCTCAGAGGCTAATGATATTATAAAATATATATATATATATATATATATATATATATATATATATATATATTTTGATTGATTGTGGACCGGGCTGCACGCCGCAGCGAATGCTACTATGTCATTGCGCTTGGGCTGTAGGAGCCCCTCCGCAGTCTGAACCCCCACAGTGAGGGCGGGTACCCAATGGATCGGGCTGTACGCCGCATCGGTCATGTGCATTGCATTGTATTCATACATTGATATTTGTCTGTCATTGGTTCATTGTTGCTTATTGTAAAATGTGCTAAGAGGATAGTTTCATCTTTACATTGTGGTACTTCAGGTTTTCTTACTTTTAGTTATTATATATGTCTAGTACCACTGAGTTGGAAGTACTCACTTTACTCCCTGCACCATGTGTGCAGATTCAGGTGTTCCGGAGACTTAGCTGAGCAGTCGCTGTCTTCCAGAGTTTTATCAGAGTTGTCGAGGTAGCTGCCTGACGTTCGCAGGACCCGAGTTCTCCCCTTTATTTCAGTTTTATTTCGCATTCCAGACTTACGTATTTTCAGATATTTGTTACTCCGTTGTTAGAAGTTCTAGACTTGTGACCCCGAATTCTGTTGGGAGTGTTTCTTCAGATGTTTCAGTCTGTTCCGTATTGTTTTTATTATAAACATCGGCTTATTATTTTTAAACTGTTAATTCCCTTAAATTGTCATTAATAAGTTATCAGATTGGGTTAGTGAGTGATAAATGGTCAGGGTTGCCTAGTTGTATGGTTGGGCACCATCACGACCGGGATTGGGGTCGTGACAATTGTTTGGTTTAATTTTGTTGATAGTTAATCACAAGTCCATGTGGGTACGATATCTGGACTTGCAATCCTATATTATTTGTCGACCACGTATACTTGCATGTGCGTTTGGGAGCAACAAGTTTTTGGCGCCGTTGCCGGGGACTTAGAAATTAACTAGTCTACTAGGTTAGATTTTTACGTTTTGTCTATTCAAGTTTTTTTTTTATCTTAGTTTAATATTTTATTATCTTTGTTGACATGGCTTCTTAAAATGAAAATTGGTCGAATATTGGTTATTCTTATTATGATGATCCTTGTCCATATTGTGGAGGACCTCACTGGTGGAAAAATTGTTAGAATGTTCCCGGGAGCGAGTTGTGCCCACAATCTCAATCCTTTGAGTGGAATATTTGTAATATATGTGGTGGTCAAGGTGGCCATTGGGATGGTTGTCCTAATTCTTACAATCCTTCTCATAGTTCTTATTATAATGTTTCTAATAATATTTATGAGTTTTATAGGAGCAAGGAAGTGGAGGATATGGAAAGCATGGCTCGTATTATGGACATGATGAGGCAAATAGTCTAACTACAAGATGAAACTCGAAATGCTGCACAAAGAATTAGTGCAGCAATCATGAGAATGAAGGTCGAGGCGAAGGAAGTGGGCTGAAGAGAGCAAGTTCCCACCAGAAGATAATTTAGAAGAAGTAGATATAGAGAGCCAATCTTGGCTAGACGAACAAGCTCAACTGATAAAATCTCATGACTTTCTACGTGATGGTCTTTCAAATGTGATAGAACAACTAACAGAAGGAAAAACTGAGTTCAGGCAAGAGATACACCAATTTGGCTTAGATATCCATGACATGCGCGATCAAATGAATAAAAAGGTCGAGGCGTCTGATGCTCTACAACAAATTGTTTTGGACATTGGTCAACTTATGGAGCGGAAAGAGCAATTCCAACTATTCGACCAAAATATTATTAACAATGCCAAGGTTGACGAAGAGCTCAAAATTGAGGATGTCTAGAATAATGCAATTTTGGAGTTGGAGCATATTGGACCTCATTCTAAACACTTTTCAACATTATGTTTGGTTGGTGACATGGAAATTGATCCATTCGAGCATATGGAGGAGTTAATAGATAAGGAACAAAGTGTTTATATTCTGAAATTTGCCACACCAAGGAGACAAAACGACATTCCTCACTTAAAGGCCAAGAAGTGCAAGATGCGATACCTACTACTTGGGTTCTTTATTTTTACACCATCGCCCCATGAACGTGACAGAAAAATTGATGCAAAATTGGGGGCGCAATTTATATCCTCAAAGTGGAAGGTAAAGTGATGAAAGTGTTGGTGTCGTGCTACGACGTTAAATCAAGCGCTTGTTGGGAGGCAACCCAATTCTATCTTTTTCCTTTGGTTTATTTTATTGTGTTAATTTTTTTTTGTAGTACTATTTTGTGTTTTGTAGGAGTAGGAGCATGGAGTCAAAGATAATAGGCATGTGCTAAAGAGAGCAGGTGGTCGAAACTGAGTGTGAGGTACCCATTAGGAGAAGTCTGAGTATCCCGTGAGCTGCTAATTCTTCGGCTTTTGGCCTACCAGGGAGTCTCTGTTACCCTCTTATTATTTATAATGTGCATTGCGGACATTGCACAATTTTAAGTGTGGAGTGAGGAGATTGTCTGAGTGACTTTCTATGCTATTTTAGTTGTGCTAGTTTAATTGAATAATTTTTTTTTTAGAAAAAGTACAAAAATGGACTTTTCCCGACGATGGATCTCCTAGACAGTTTTCTTGAGGGATTTAAGTCTAAAGAAAAAGGACAAAAAGATTTTCTTTGTAGGTAGTGTAGCAATTCCCCCTTGGGTTTTCTTTGTGCCGCGGTTCTTTTCCAAGGGTTTTGTTTGAACCGGGTGTAGGTAATTTTTTTTTTAGGAGAGAAGTCATGGTGTTGTGAATTGAATTGAAGCAATATCTCTTGACTTTATCATGCCTTGAGAATAGTGAGTACTTTGGTTGTAACGCTTAGGCTCAATTTTTGACTCTTGTTGAAGTACCTTAAATTGTATGATCTTAACTTTGCTTAACTGCTTTGACTAGAGTGTCTATGCATCCAATCCTGAGTGAGTTATGTGCCATGTGTGTGTAAGGTTTTGGGTTGATCTGTGCATTGCATTTGATGTCTAGAACTTGCCCCGTGTGTTTGCAAAGCGAAATAGTAGTTTTGTTCAGTCTTGGAAGTGATATAGGCATTCCTTTATCAAGCCATATAAATATTTTATCCGCCTAATTGTTATGTATCATAGTTAACCCCTTTGAGCCCGTAATCATGTTTCTTTGGAAACCACATTACAAGCCTTACCCATTTGTTTGAATTAACCATGTATTTGAACCTTTTCACCTCTCATGAGCACTTTAATTGTTATGAACTTTGTAAAAGTTAAAGTATGGGGTGGTTGGTTTGGCGTTTAAGTGGAACTAATTGAATAAGGAGAAAGGTGCACTGTTTTGAAAAAGTAAGAGCCACTTGAATTGAAAAAGAAGAACAAAATATAGTTGGATTATTGTGAAAAAAAAATAAGTGGTGGCTCTTGATGTAAGTGTGCTTAAAGAAGAATGGGGTTATTTACATTGATATGAAGGTGGAGTTTTGGTTTGAAATAAGTATGTGGTTTAAATGTTACATTGTATGTATTAAAGTGCTTAGGGAGGTGTAGTCACTCTTATATCTAAATGTATCCTACTCGTCCCATAGCCTACATTATAACCAAATAAAGTCCTAATTNCTATGTTAGAGAAAGTAAGTGAGTTGCGAATAATACGTGGTACTTGTGAGTCAAATCTTGAGGTGAAGATTTTACACTTTTGTGCTTAGTCTATTTTAAATATTCTTGGTGCGATGAGTTAGGAGAATTGTATAAAAAGGCTGTGTCTATAAAAAGTATAATTTGATTGCTCTAGGACGAGCAACGTTTAAGTGTGGGGTATTGATGATAGGCTATAATTACGTATTTTAGTCAATTATTACACTCTAATTTACTGCACTTTAATTGAGTTTGAGCTTTAATCGCTAGTGTTTTGCACTAATGGTGTGTTTTATGCCTTGTAGGAGTGATTCAGAGTTATGTAGATGTTATGGAATGAATTCAAGTGATTTGGAGCTTTGAAATCTTTCTAAAAGCACAAGGGTACAAGCTGGGATCGTGTTTGGGGGTCAACGGACGATAAAACAACAAAATGAACACTCGAGGAGGCATATTGAGCACGGTCTAGTAAAATACACATAACTTTTCACTCAGAACTCCATTTGGGCTCCACAATATATGGTTCGAAAGCTAACGCAATGGGTTACAACATTAATGTTTTACGTTTGTCCAAATTCTGAATGGAATAGGGTAAAAAACACGCACGATGTTATGCACGAAGTCGCGCGCGTTAAGTGCTGAGCCAAAATGGTGCGCGAAGTTTCGCACGAAGGGCGCGCGAAGTCGCGCATCTCACCCGGAAAAATTTTCCTTTTTCACATTGAAGAAAGTATAATTGTTTGGGCCCAACCCTACTTGGTATATATACACAGGAAGACGCCACTTGGAGGGATCTAATCTATTTTGGAGAAATCTAACATATTTTGGATGGGAATTCACATATTTTGGAGGGGAATTCACGTGGAGGAACACACACCACGCTTGGAGGAGGCTTCTAACTAGTTTTTCTTCTCTTCTCTTCCTTTAATTTCATAGTTTATTAGTTCTAGAGTTTTGAGATGTGACAACCCGACCCGTCGTCTCATGTATTTCTGTCCCGTTTTCCTCGTTTCATGCTTCTACATGTTTCAATATATGTGTTTGGTGAATTTGAAGTAATTCGGATAGAGTTTGGTTGGAAATGAGACAATTAGTCTCTTTAGGGAAAGTATGGTTTAGAATAGTCAACCGGTTGTTGACTTGTGAGTTAGAGGGCTCGGAATAGATTTCCGATGATTCGGTTAGTTCGGGGGATGATTTAAGGCCTAGGAGAGCAATCGAAAGTGAATTTGGAGGCTCGGTGTAGAAGTTAGCCTATTTTGGTGAAGTTAGGATTTTGGCGAAATCCGGTTGGTATGCGAGATTTTGATATTAGGGTCGGAATGGAATTCTGAGAGTTACAGTAGCTTCGCTAAGTGATTTTGGATGTGTGCGCAAAATTTCAATTGATTCGGAGGTGTTTAGGTCGGGTTTTTGATCGAATGCGAGTTTCAGAAGTTTTAGTTTAACTTAGGATTGAATCCATTGTGATTTGATGATTTTTGTGTTGTTGGATATTTTTTTAGGATTGGAACAAGTTTGAATAAGGTTTTAGGGCGTGTTGGTGCTTTTGGTTGAGGTCCCGGGGTGGGGGCAGGCAAAATTGGCCTTCACGTTCGTATTTAACGGCTCGCATTCACGGAAGGTCTCCTGGCGGTGCTTCGCGTTCGCGTAGGTAGAGACGCGTTCACGTAGGGTGTGGGGCCTGGAGCTTTGCATTCGTGGTTGTGAAGGCGCGTTCGTGAAGAGGAAATTTTATTCGAATGGAATTTGGTCATCGCGAATGCGAGAGGACCCTCGCGTTCGCATAGAAGGAATTACATCTGGACAGAAGGCTTTTTAATGAAATTTCATCCGCGAGCCTATTCATTTTTCCTCCATTTTTGAACACCTTGGGAGGTTTTTGGTAGAAATTGAAGGGGGTTTCAACGAGAATTTATTGGAGGTGAGTATCATGACTTAGAAACATCATTTTTTTGAAGAATCAACCTTAAATTCTTGGAAATTTGGGTAAAAATTGAAAGAACTAGGGCTTGGTTTTTTAAATGAAAATTTGGGATTTGATGGCCCATTTGAGCTCCGATTTTGATGAATTTTATATGTATAGACTCGTAGCGAGATGAGGAATATTTGGTGTAAAATTTTCTGATTTCGAGAAGTGGGCCCTGTCACACCTCCTTTTTTTACGCTTACTACACCCTGTGAAGGGCGTAAAGGAGTTTTTCCGCTTAAAGGACAATCGGAACGAGATTTATTATTATTTATTTAGAGTCGCCACTTGGGAGATTCATGGTGTCCCAAGTCACCGGTTAAATCCCGAACCTAGGAAAATTTGACTCTGTTAACAGTCCGCGAACCAGAAATCCGGATAAGGAATTCTGTTAACCCGGGAGAAGGTGTTAGGCATTACCGGATTCCGTGGTTCTAGCAATACCTGTTCCATTTTTATGTGACTATTGTTAATAACCCACTTTTATTATATTTATTATTTATTTTTATAATAATTACAACGTTGTGAAAATGTATCTCGAATCACGCCGCACCAGTGCGCCCATGGCTTTTATACACATTTCGACTTCGTTGAGATTTGGATTTGGGTCACATAAATGTGTACTTGTATTTAGGAAGGTAATATTATTAACATACGCGCCTAAAATGACTATGCATTTATTATCTTTGGGGAAGACCGTGAAATTCGCTAAATGATCCTCCCAATTTCTAAATATTTTTATAACAATTGTTGAGGGCCCCGCAATTATGTATTTGATTTGGCGAGGCTCGTTTCATCATTTATTAAAAGGCCAATCTAAAAGTAACTACTATTCTCTATTAAAGGATTGTCTCTAAAATAAAGGAAAAGTCCTGATTAATTTGTTATATGAACATTTCAGTCTATTGTGTAACATAAACAAGTCCAAGTGTATTTTCAGACTTGGGGCATCAGAAGCCCAATATGTATGCTATATTAAGTCTCCCAATTGTAGGCCTCAAACTGGCCTAGGCCTTCACAAGTCAGGCTGATCTATCAAATACCTTGGCCCAGGTCCAAACGCGAAATGACTAACAATTGAAAATGAGCCTGTGTTGAATGAACTGAGGCTCAAATCGTGGAATTAGGCCATTGGGCCTTGCGCCCAAACAAAAATTTAGCTCAATTAGGGGGCGAGAACATGTTGAATTGATTTCAAACTACTCTAAATGCATTCAATAACATTGTAGCAAATTAACAGAACCTTTAAATTTTATTTTTATTGCATGCTCAAATTTGTTTATTTATCTATTTATCTATGAGTCCTGGACGTTAGTAAAATAGGAACCAAGCTGGAGACACGATTCTAGAATCAAAGCAAGCTAACATTATTAACACTGAGTTACTGAAACCGTCATTACAATTGAAAGCACATTCATCAACGGGTTCAAATTGTACTACACTGAGTTACGATTATAGAAGGATGAACTCAAACTCCAAATTTATAGTCCAGCTCTTAATCCAATTATACAAACAAATGTGTTAGCTCTCCAGTTTGGCTTTTACACTTAACTAACAAACTCATACGTGCTTGCACCTATAATATGCAATACTTTCTAATTAGCATACAAATTCAAATAAGTAACTATTTTGAATTCAAACTTTCATCCTACTGAATCTTAAATCACCTTAAACAATTCGAACTCAAAAGAGCACACACATTCCAGGTGTAACATGTAACAATCCAACTAACACAAAACAGTTCTCAGTCCATTTATACATCCCAAACAGTGTAATTACATAATAAAACATAATTGCTCTACACTTTCGAATGAAAAAAATATGAACATCATAAATCAACTCTAACGGCATTGCATTTCATTTTTTCCACCAGCCTGAAGGTTACAAAATGTGTACATGGATTTGAAGTCAAAAATGATTAGAAGAAGGATCAGCAGTAGTTATTAGCAACAGCAGGATAGAAAATCCAATAACAGCTTCAAAACTCAACGAATCAAACCACAACAAGGATTTGGACCAAGGATCAAACACACTCGATCAATGCAATGTAATTTCACAGCATTTTGATTACCAGAACCAGAGAAAATCAATAAATAGCCTTCAAATTGAACTGAAAATCAATGAAATAGTGGATTTTTTGCTAACTTGTAATGTTTTTGAGCTTTTGAGGTTCTGATTTTTTGAAAATTGGATCTAAGAATGGTATATTACTTTGGAGGAAATTTTCAGATTTTTCCAAACTTCTGAAATAAGGCATATTAATGCCTATTTATAGAGTTAGATTTGGAGGGAAGTTCGATTTTTATTAATTATACTTTGGTCCCTTTTTTATTTCAATTCTTCCCTTATTTTTTAACTTGTTATTCATTTGACTACCCTATTTATTAGGAATTATATTACTACCCCCATCTAGAACCTTCTAACCTAGTGTAATTCCTTATTTGCCCTCACTTCACTTCAAAATCTACCCAATTACCCTTACTCTATACACAAAATACCCCCCCCCCCTTCCTTTTGTTAATTACTAATAACCCTTTTTATATACCCAAACTACCCTTGAAACTTAATTGATTTTACTAAGTACCCTACTGCCTTTTACCCTTTTGCCACTGAAACGCCGGATTAAACTATCAATTAATGATCCTCATTATCACAATTATTCAGACATTAACAGAGTCTAATCAACTATTAATCAGAAATTCTAATTATCAAAATTAATCCATAATTGTCAAAACCAGACTAATATGAATAATTTTAGAATCACACTGTTATTTATCCTTAATATCTAATTATTTATTTATCAAAACTAATCAAACAGAAGGTTAACAGTATCGATTTTGATTTTAAACTAAAAAATGTTTTCTTTAAAACAAAAACTCAGTAAACCCTAATAAAACTAAACAACATAAACAGAAATTGATAAAAATCATAATAAAACCAAAAAGAACAAACGCATGCAAAAAATAAGAAAAATAGAAATAAAGAAAAAGAAAAGGAACTTAGCTTTTTTGAAAGTCTACTTGATATAAAAATTCTTGACAGAACAGAAGAGGTTTGGTGGCAATTTTCTTGAACTTTGACTCACCGGAGAATTTCAAAATTATATTCGAGTCGTTCCAATTAGATTTGAGGCTCAAGGCTTTCAGAATCAGGTAGAGGGTATCAAAAAGAAACTACAGTGTGATTTTGGGCTAGGTTGGCTGAGGTAGTGTTCGTCGGAGTTAGGGTTCCGACGAAACGATTTTGAATATTCGAGACAATGAAGGGATATTTGAAGGAAAAGAATTAGAGGGGTGGAATCAGGGGCTCGTGTGGTCCTATGGTGTATTTTTGGGGGCAGTTGGCGTGGGTAGTGTTTCCCGCCGATAGGGTTCCGGCGGGTGACAGGAGAAACCATGGCGGCTGAACTAAGGAAGAAGATGAGGAAAAGTAAAAATGATTTAGGGTTTAATTTGTTTTGGTATATTAAAATGGCATTAATTAACTACAGCCGTGGGATTAAACAAATTGAACGGCTCAGATTAGCCGGCATCTAACGGTGTCGTCTTATTTATAAAGGAGGTGAGGCCAGGACCGTTGGGTCAGGGCTATCAAGGGCTAGGATTAAATCTTCTTAAACGACGTCGTTTCATTTACTATGGGTAGGCCACACAACCGTTAGATCAACAGGTTTCAATGGCTCAGATCTATCATTCCCAAAATGGGGTCGTTTGGTTACATGTGGGGGCAGACCGGGTAGGGGTGATTTGGGCTTGGGGAGGGTGTTTTTGTTTTGAGCTTGGGCTTGGGGTAATTGGCCTAAGTTTTAACAGTCCATTTCTTTCTCTCCTTTTTTTTATTTACTTTTTCTTATATTTCCTTCACATTATTTTTTGTATTACATTTTCATTTTTGTATTTTGCATTTTTATTTTTCTTTTCCAGTTTTATATATATTTTTTCTAATTTTATTAATTTGTGAAATTAAACTAAAACTAATTAAATTCTAAAATTTATTTAATAACTATTTTATAGCAATTTCCAATTAAAACAATAAAATGCTATTTTTTGATTTTTCTTAAATTGTTCTAAAATGAATTAATACTAAAATTATGAAATTAAAAATCCTAATGCATATGCATATTTTTTGTATTTTTTAATATGAATTATTATGCAACTAATTAACACAGAAATGGAAAAATATCAACAAAAATCTTAAAAATAAAGAAAAATTATTTTGTTTGGATTTTAGGAATAAATTATTTAGGGCAAAAATCACGTGCTCACAGCTGCCCCTCTTTGTCCGGAAACACGAAGATTTTTCGTGCAAAGACAAGTGAGCGGTAATGAGGGATTTTTGCCCATTCGCATATTCCGTGTGAAGCAGTTTGGAAAGTTTGACCGCACCCTACTTCAGAGGTTGTCTACATATCCCGGGCTAAACAGGAATCATGTCAGTGTAGTTCAGGAGTGTTTGGTAGCTGGGACTACCGGAAGCTGTGATTTCACTGTTGTTGTTGTTGTTACTGCTTGCTGACCCCCTTATTACACCATGTAAAGATAAAAAGAAGCTAGCCTAAGCTATGCTCTATGAGTTACGAGAAATCCTGTCTATTCCTTTAAACTTGCTCTTGTGTTGCCTTGAACTTGTATCTTGTGCTCTTTCAATGGAATTCTGGTTGTTGCCTTGGCGATGTTTTGAAATATGTGTCCATTTTTCAGGTGGACTCCTGCTTGCGACTTCTTGAAAAAGTATTCCCTTGTTCTCTGGGTAGGCTCCTGCTTGCGATTGCTTTAAAATATATTCCCTTGTTCTCCAGGCGGGCTCCTGCTTGCGTTTGCTTTGCAAAAGTATTCCATTGTTCTCCAGGTAGGCTCCTGCTTATGATAAAATATACAACCAAAGAAAATTTTCTGCCCCAGTATGGTGACCGGGCACATCGTGTTATCAGATATTAAAATTAGAAGTTAGAATTTGGATTGTACTTCCCTTATTTTCCAGGTGGGTGCCTGTTCATTGTGTTAGAAAAGATATTCCCTTTGTTCTTCAGGTGGGCTCCTGCTTGTTGCGTTTGAAAAGATATTCCCTTATTCTTCAGGTGGGCTCCTACTTTTTGAATTTGAAAAATATTCCCTTTGTTCTTCACGTGGGCTCCTGCTTGCTGAATTTGAAAAATATTCCCTTTGTTCTTCAGGTGGGCTCCTGCTTGCTGCGTTTGAAAAAGATATTCCCTTGTTCTTCAGGTGGGTTCCTGCTTGCTGAGTTTGAAAATATTCCCTTTGTTCTTCAGGTGGGCTCCTGCTTTCTGAATTTGAAAAATATTCCCTTTGTTCTTCAGGTGGGCTCCTACTTGCTGAATTTGAAAAAGATATTCCCTTGTTCTTCAGGTGGGCTCCTGCTTGCTGAGTTTGAAAAATATTCCCTTTGTTCTTCAGGTAGGCTCCTGCTTGCTGAATTTGAAAAATATTCCCTTTGTTCTTCAGGTGGGCTCCTGGTTGATGAATTTGAAAAAAATATTCCCTTGTTCTTCAGGTGGGTGCCTGACTGCTGTGTTTTGAATGTATTCCCTTGTTCTTCAGGTGGGCGCATGCTTGCTAACTTTGGAAAGTGTTCCCTTGTTATCCAGGTGGGCTCCTGCTTACAAAGAAAAATTCTTTCTGCCCCTGTTTTTATCAAAGAAAGATTTGTTAATATAAAAATGGTGGTTAGCTACTGGCATTCTTATTGGCCATGCTCCCGCTTCCGAATTTGCTCAGACTTGCTTCTTTGAACTTGCTTTGCCTTACCATGATTTCACGGCTAACTTTCAAACTCTCTGATCCTGATGACCCAAATGTTTTACCTGAAGCTACTATCTTGGTGTTTCTGTTCCTTTTCTGTGAAACTTTGCTTATCCATCCAATTATCTGATTACCTTTTTGATGGGTTTTACATTGGTCCTTCGTATTTTACTTTCCTTTAATATGTCCCGATCTCGTTGTGCCATACAACTGGGAAACTGGTAGTTAGCTTTGACTGAAATGTCTTATAGACAGATGAAATGCAATGACCTCAAAAATTTTGAGGATAGAAAAACTTTGAAAAGATAAAGAGGATAGGACTTATTTGAGTGGAAAGGCTGATTCTATTGATCGTGCCATGCATTTTGGATTAACCAACCTAGTCTGTCCAATCAATCAACTGTCAACTTCCACATTTGTTGTTCCATACTTTCACAATTTGACTTTCACCGAGAACCCAAACCTCGCTTGCTTTGCCATGTTTCAAACACCTTTCAACCACGGACTTCTTTCATTTAAAACTCACTATCGCCTTACGGTGACCGTAAAGGTTTTCACCAATAAGACTCTCTCATTCTCAAACTCACTTCGCCTTACGGTGCCCGTGAGGGTTTTCACCAATAAGACTCTCTCATTTTCATTTCTCTCAGCTCACGTCGCCTTACGGTGCCCGTGAGGGTTTTCACCAATAAGACCCTCTCATTTTCAATTTTTCATTTTCTGGTACCAGAGTGTTTTCCACAACATGAATCACCTTACCTGCTTGTATTGACATTTCTTAAAATTGATCAGAAGGTCTTTCTTTGGATCGTAATGTGGCTTTTGGATGGGTTTAGAAAGAAGGGTATAAAGGCTCAAAATATTCCAACGTGGGTTCAAAAATTACAACTTTCGGAATCACATTTCCTCAACAACCATAACTTCTGCCCCAGTTTCATATTTGGGGATTCTTGGATTTTTCTTTTGTTGTGACTGAACCTCAGTGAGGCTGCCTACGTACCCTTTCGGGATTAAGTCAAACGCAGTTCAGGTCATAAAATCGCTTCATTGTTGCGATGCCTCCTTCCTTCCATTCTTCTTCTTTCTTTTCTTCTTTTTGTTCTCTTTTCTTTTTTTTCTTTCTTTCTTTTCTGGTTTTTCTTTTCTTTTTCTTTTTCTTTTCTTTTCTTTCTTTTCTTCTTTTTATTTTCTTTTTCTTTTTCTCCTTTTCTTTTCTTTTCTTGTTTGATCCTCGAATTTTGTTGTTGATTCCAAAAGAGGGATATGAAAGAAAATATAATAAGTCTCAAAGGGATAGCAAAGGATAAATTGTTTGGGTAGCAGAACAAAATGCCTTCATCATTTCAATCTCAAAATATATCGAATACAATCAGATACATAAAGATAAAGAAATCATACATAATATCTATTGACTGCATCAGAATTGATAGTCATTTATACACATTTTCCTTCTACATCTGTTAGATACAATGCACCATTGGACAACACTCGTGTTACAACAAATGGCTCCTGCCAGTTGGGAGCAAACTTTCCTTTTGCTTCAGCCCAGTGAGGTAAAATACGCCTCAATACCAGTTGCCCTACTTCAAATTTTCGTGGACGCACTTTCTTGTTATAAGCTCTGGCCATTCTCTGTTGGTTCAATTGCCCATGACATACCGCTGCCAATCTCTTTTCATCAATTAAGTTCAGCTATTCCAAACGAGCTTTGACCCACTCATCATCATCAATTTCCGCCTCCGCAATAATTCGAAGGGAAGGTATTTCAACTTCTGCAGGTATCACTGCCTCCGTACCGTATACCAATGAATAAGGAGTCGCCCCTACCGAAGTGCGAACAGTAGTGCGATATCCTAGCAAAGCAAAGGGTAATTTCTCATGCCACTACCTGGATCCTTCCACCATTTTTCGAAGTATTTTCTTGATATTTTTATTAGCTACCTCGACTGCTCCATTCGCCTTAGGACGATATGGTGTGGAATTACGGTGTGTGATTTTAAACTTCTGACATGTCTCTGCCATCAGATGACTGTTGAGATTGGCACCATTATCAGTGATAATCACTTTCAGAATTCCGAACCAGCAAATAATATTTGCATGTACAAAATCAACCACTGCTTTCTTGGTCACTGATTTGAAAGTTTTCGCCTCAACCCATTTAGTAAAATAATCAATGGTAACCAGAATAAATCTGTGCCCATTAGATGCTGCTGGTTCGATTGGCCCAATGACATCCATTCCCCAAGCGACGAAGGGCCATGGTGCCAACATTGTATGCAACTCAGATGGTGGAGAATGGATCAAATCTCCATGTACCTGGCATTGATGACACTTACGTACGAAACTGATACAGTCTCGTTCCATAGTAAGCCAATAATATCCTGCTCGAAGAATCTTTTTGGCCAGTACATACCCACTCATATGAGGTCCACAAACTCATGTATGTACCTCAGTTATGATAGTTGTAGCCTGTTTAGCATCCATGCACCTTAATAACCCAAGATCTGGAGTTCTTTTGTACAACACTCCTCCGCTAAAGAAAAATCCAATTGCTAAGCGTCTAATGGATCTCATTTGGTCCCCTGTGGCTTGTACCAGATATACTCCCATTCTGAGGTATTCTTTGATATCATGAAACCAAGGCTTACCATCAAGCTCTTCTTCCACCATATTACAGTAAGCATGGTGATCTCGGACCTGAATCTGTAATGGGTCCACATAAGCCTTATCCGGATGATGCAACATTGACACCAAAGTGGCCAAAGCGTCAGCAACTTCATTGTGAATTCTCGGAATGTGCTTGAATTCTATTGACTGAAACCGTTGACATAGTTCATGCAAACATTGCCGGTAAGGTATGAGCTTTAAGTCTCGTGTCTCCCATTCTCCTTGAATTTGGTGTACCAAGAGATCCGAGCCGCCCATGACCAAAATATCTTGGACACCCATGTCTATAGCCATTCTCAAACCCAAGATACATGCCTCGTATTCAGCCATATTATTGGTGCAGAAAAAGCGAAGCTGAGCTGTAACAGGGTAATGTTGCCATGTCTCTGAAATAAGTACCGCTCCTATCCCGACGCCTTTGTTGTTGGCAGCTCCATCAAAGAACAACTTCCATCCAGGTTTTTCATCTTGTCCCGGTTCATCAATATACATTGTCTCCTCATCAGGAAAGTATGTTTTCAACGGTTCATGTTCATCATCAACTGGATTTTTCGCTAGGTGATCAGCTACTGCTTGTGCTTTCATCGCAGTACGGGTCACATATATAATATCAAATTCAGTGAGCAAGATTTGCCACTTAGCAAGCCTCCCTGTGGGCATGGGCTTCTGAAAAATGTACTTCAACGGATCCAACCAAGAGATAAGATAAGTAGTATATGCTAATAAATAATGTTTCAACTTCTGCGCTACCCAGGTCAAAGCACAACATGTCCTTTCCAGCTGAGTGTATTTTACCTCATAAGATGTGAACTTCTTGCTGGGGTAGTAAATTGCTTGATCTTTCTTTCCCGTAACATCATGCTGCCCAATACACAGCCAAAATAATTATCGAATACTGTTAGATAAAGGATCAAGGGTCCTCCCGGCTCTAGCAGCACCAATACAGGCGGATTGGCCAAGTACTCCTTGATTTTGTCAAATGCTGCCTGACATTCATCTGTCCATTTGACTGCAACATCTTTATTTAATAGCTTAAAGATAGGCTCGCAAGTCGATGTAAGCTGAGCAATGAATCTGCTGATATAATTCAACCTGCCAAGCAAACTCATCACTTCTTTCTTGCTCTTTAGCGGAGGCAATTCCTGGATGGCTTTGATTTTGGATGGGTCTAATTCAATACCACGTCGGCTTACCACAAATCCCAACAA
>MU730476.1:0-19364 GCA_026770625.1 Nicotiana glauca
ACAATAGGCATGCTGATCTCGGACCTGAATCTGCAAAGGGTCCACATAAGCCTTATCTAGATGATGCAACATTGATGCCAAAGTAGCCAAAGCGTCGACAACTTCATTATGAATCCTTGGAATGCCTGAAATCTATTGATTGAAACCGTTGACAAAGTTCATGCAAACATTGCCGGTATGGTATGAGCTTCAAGTCTCGTGTCTCCCGTTCCCCTTGGATCTGGTGCACCAGAAGATCCAAGTCACCTATGACCAAGATTTCCTGGAAACCCATGTTTATAGCCAAACTCAAACCCAAGATACATGCCTCGTATTCAGCCATGTTATTGGTGCAATAGAAATGAAGTTGAGCCGTAACCAGGTAGTGTTGCCCTGTCTCAGAAATAAGCACTGCTCCTATCCCGACGCCTTTGGTGTTGGCAGCCCCATCAAAGAACAATTTCCATCCTGGCTTCTCGACTTGTTCTAGTTTATCAACATGCATTATCTCTTCATCAGTGAAGTATGTCTTCAAGGATTCATATTCGTTATCAACTGGATTCTCGGCTAGATGATCAGCTAATGCTTGTGCTTTCATTGCATTCCGGGTCACATAGACAATATCAAATTCTGTAAGCAAGATTTTCCACTTTGTGAGCCTCCCTGTGGGCATAGGCTTCTGAAAAATATACTTTAATGGGTCCAACCTAGAGATGAGATAAGTGGTATATGATGATAAGTAATATTTCAATTTTTGCGCTACCCAGGTTAAGGCACAACACGTCCTCTCAAGCTGAGTGTACTTCACCTCATAAGATGTGAACTTCTTGCTAAGGTGGTAAATTGCTTGCTCTTTCTTTCCTGTGATGTCATGTTGCCCCAGTACACAGCCAAAAGAGTTATCCAAAACTGTCAGATAAAGGATCAAGGGTCTTCCTGGCTTCGGTGGAACCAACAGAGGTGGACTGGACAAATACTCTTTAATCTTGTCAAATATTGCCTGACATTCATCCGTCCATCTGACCGCAACATCCATCTTTAACAGCTTAAAGATGGGCTCACAAGTCGTTGTGAGCTAGGCAATGAACCTGCTGATATAATTTAACCTACCAAGCAAACTCAACACCTTTTTTTTGTTCTTAGGCGACGGTAGCTCTTGAATGGCTTTATCTTGGATGGGTCTAGCTCAATACCGCGTCAACTTACCACAAACCCCAGCAGTTACCCAGACGGTACACCAAATGCACATTTTGCTGGATTAAGCTTGAGGTTATACCTGCGGAGTCTCTGAAAAAACTTCCTCAGGTCCTTGACATGGTCACATTGCTTCCTCGACTTTATGATCACATCGTCTACATAGACTTCAATTTCCCGATGTATCATGTCATGGAACATGGTGGTCATCGCCCTCATGTATGTTTCCCCTGCGTTCTTCAACCCAAATGGCATGACCCTATAACAATAAGTTCCCCAAGGTGTGATGAATGTCGTCTTTTCCGCATCCTCCTCATCCATCAAAATCTGGTGAGAGCCCGCATAACAATCCATGAAGGAACCAATCGCATGTTTGTCACAATTGTCAATCAATATATAGATGTTTGGCAGTGGGAAGTTGTCTTTTGGACTCGCCTTATTGAGATCACGGTAATCAATGCATACTCTGGTCTTTCCATCCTTTTTTGGAACAGACACAACATTAGCTAACCAAGTGGGATACCACGTGACCCGAATGACCTTTGCCTCAAACTGCTTGGTGACCTCTTCTTTGATTTTCACACTAATATCTGTTTTAAATTTCCTTAGCTTCTGCTTGACAGGAGGGCATGCTGGGTCGGTGGGCAATTTGTGGACCACCAAATCGGTGCTTAAACCAGACATATCATCATATGACCACGCAAAAACATCTTTGTACTCAAACAACGCTTTGATTATCTCTTCTCTGAGCTGAGGTTCCAAATGGACACTTATTTTCATTTCCCGTACATTTTCCTGATCCCCTAAATTGATTGCCTCTGTGTCATTCAGATTAGGTTTGGGTTTTTCTTCAAATTGGCTTAATTCTTTACTGATTTCTTCAAAGGCTTCTTTATCATCATATTCCACCTCGTCATCACACTCAATTTCTTGTATTATTATTTCGGAGTTAGATTGGTAATCAAGACTAGGCCGAAGACTCCTCATGCATGACACATCAGTGAAACGAGCATAAAATGGACTGTACAAGAAAGAAAAGGAAGACAAAATAAAGGCTATCAGGAATGAAAAAGGAAGGAAATTGTATTTCATTAAAATTTTAAGATAACAAGGTTTAAATCGTCCAAACGGACGGAACATAGCATCCGAATTACAACCTTGAAAATAACCCAGATTAAACTGAAAGGAAAATCAAAACTAACTACCAAGACTCCCTCTGGGTAGGAAGAGGATTAGCTTCCCAATTATTAAGCTTTGCATGGGGCCCCACGAACTGCACATCTTCCTTTCTTGGACCTTCTCCTTCCTCCAACACATTCACCTCATCAAACAGCTTCTCAAACCTCTCAATCAGCTCCTTGTCGGGTTCCATCACAAAGTTAGGCATTGTCGTTGCTAGGCGCTTCTTAGTACCAGGCTTGAGAAAGGAACGAGAAAGGTGGAGGATGGGTTTTGGAAGGGTCGATGCTCTCTTTTTCATCTTTTTGGCTTGCCTTATGTCTGCAGCAGTGGGCTTGAAGCCTAAACCAAAAGTATCCAGGTTTCCAGGAAGAGATACCGACTGCGTGATGCCTTGCAAAGAAGCACCCAAGCCTTTTCCAGGTAAGAATCCATTCTTTATCTTTTTTGAGGCCACCATGACAGATGCAGCAACTACCTTAGGCACAGGAATACACTCTCCTTCCGGGATCTTTTCAGCTGATACTGTGTCTAAGACTTGGTAAACCCATGGACCTTTGTCATCCTCAGCTTCTACGAAAGGCATAATGGTATTACACGAACTATCTTCCCTATGCACCACAACTTCCTGCCGGTCCCACTCGAATTTAACCATCTGATGCAAGGTAGATGGCACTGCTTTTGTCGCATGAATCCAGGGCCGGCCTAACAAGAGATTGTAAGAAACAGCCACATCGAGCACCTGGAACTCCATAGTGAATTCAACCGGTCCTATAGTCATTTCCAACACTAAATCCTCGCACGCAAATGCTATTCATGTAGATTCTCTCATTGTCCCCCTTTAACTTGTCCAGGGTAGAGAGAGGGCAGATGTTTGCGCTGGACTCGTTGTCAATCAGCACTCGGGTGACCACAGAGTCTTCACATTTCACCGTGAGGTAGAGTGCTCTATTATGCTCAGTGCCTTCCAAAAGGAGCTCATCATAAAAAAATGTAACCCTGTTGACCTCGAAAATCTTGTTTGCTATTTTCTCCAGATGATTCAAAAAGATCTTATCAGGAACACGGGCTTCATTCAAAATTTTCATCAATGACTTGCGGTGCTCATCCGAATGGATCAATAAAGATATCAATGACATCTGTTCCAGGGTCTTCCTCAACTGTTCTACAATGGAATAATCTTGCCCCTTCATCTTCTTCAAGAATTCTTCTGCTTCTTCTTCAGTTACAACCCATTTTACTGGCGCTGGATTATCTTTGGTTGCTTTAGCTTTTCTCAGTCCTCCAGGGGCAAAGCATCGTGCTGAACGAGTTAGCCCATGGGTTTCACAAACTTCTTCTTTGACTTCCTTCCCCTTATACGTCACTGTCACTTGGTCGTAATTCCATGGGACGGCCTTTTCACTGAATACTGGTAACTGAGTCACTGGCTTGATGATAACCGGCTCTATGCGAACCCCTTTTATGATCACATCGGGCTTGTCAACTTCCCCCGACACCACCACTTTAGCCGACTCTTGTTTTACTACAACACTGCTCAAAGGCTCCTTCTTTATCACCACGACTGGTTTGCTAACTGTCTCATCTACCTTGATCAATGCCCTTCTACTAGCTGGTTTCTCATTCGATCTGTTCTCACTAGCCCTGATCATTATTATGGTTTGTGAAGGCTTCTTATGCTCTCCCTTTTGTACTATAGCTCAATCATATGGGTCTCGTGATGGGTTGGCAATGGTTCTAAGTGATGTTAGGCGTCTATGGGGCCTGCACTTCAATTCGACGGGTATCAATGAGCTCCTAGATGGCTATTTTCAAATGCCAGCACTTTTCTATGTCATGTCCCAGAGCACCCGAGCAATACTCGCAACTCGCCGAGTGATCCAGATTCCTTGGGGGAGGATTTGGCAATTTGGGTTCAATCGGACTTAACATGCGCAACTGCCTTAATCTGTGATATAAGTTGGTGTAAGATTCACCCAACGGAGTAAAAGTCTTCTTCTTTAGCAACCTATCATTCTTGGAAGCAGGGTTGGGTCAAAAATCGATTCCAGTAGGGTTTCTGTAGGCTCTCGGGGGTGGGTAGGTACTTTGAGTTGGGTAAGTATTTTGTGGGGTGGGTGCGCGCCATTGCGCATGGGTAGGAGGTTGGGGGTATGTTTGGGCATGGTGAACAGATAAATGGGGGACATGAGGTGGGTAGTAGTATTGTGGTGGGACATATGGGGTGTGTGGGTAGGTTTGGGGATGGGGTCGAGGTTGGTCATTATATGGTGATGGGCCCCTGGACCAAGTTCTCGATTCCACTACTGCAACATCTTCTTTCTTTTTCTTTCCCAATACCCCTCCAGTGCCGCTTTGGATAGCCTAGGTAGTTGCCTTGATTGCCGAATAGCTCATAATTTTGTTGGACTTGAGACCCTCTTCCACCATGCTTCCCATTTTCACTACCTCGTTGAATGTTTTTCCCACTGCTGACACCAGGTGACCATAGTAGGTAGGCTCCAAAGCCTGCAGGAAGTAATCAACCATCTCACTTTCCTTCATTGGAGGATCGACTCTCGCCGCCTATTCTCTCCACCAGAAACCGTACTCTCTGAAGCTTTCCCTGGGCTTCTTCTCAATTTTGGTCAGTGACAGACGGTTCGGGACAATTTTGAGATTATATTGAAAGTGGCCTCCAAAAGCTTGGGCGAAATCATCCCAAGTGTACCATCGGGCATGATCCTGTCGTGCATACCATTCCAGGGCTGCACCACTTAGACTTTGACTGAAGTACGCCATCAATAACTCGTCCCTTCCCCCAGCTCCTCTCATTTTACTACAAAATCCCCTCAGATGGGCTACCGGATCACCATGTTCGTCATACAGATCAAACTTGGGTAACTTGAATCCTGCAGGTAACTGGACATCGGGAAACAAGCACAAATCCTTGTAAGCCACGCTCACTTGTCCTCCGAGACACCGCATATTTCTAAATGACTGCTCTAAGCTCTTAACCTTTCGTATCATCTCCTCCTGCTCAGGGTTTTTGGGAGGTTTGTCTTCTTCATCTGAGAGGTCAAAATGGGGAGCGTAAAAGTATGGTTCTGGTGGTTTGAATGTGGGTTCAGGTGGGTAATAGTGGTTTTTATGGGTTTGGAACAGGGGTTCACTAGAGGATCTGTGTAATGTGGCGGGTGGAGGATCCACAAACACAGGAGTAGTTAGTGGTAGACGGCATGGGATTTGTTTGGGTGGTGGAGGTGGTGGTGTTTGGGAGGTGGTTGCGTAGTATTGCTGGTAAGTAGCGTAGTATTGCTGGTAAGTAGGGAAGGCCGGAGAGGAGTTCACTGTGGGAGGATCTTGTGGCTGAGCTAATAGTGGGATGTAGGCAGGGTTAGCAGGATAGGCTGGTAATGAGTGTCCCTTTGACCAGGCCTGGTACATCTCGGCCATTTGCTGCTTCAGTTAATACATCTCTTCTTTCATTGCATTAACGTCCACTACTTTCTCCTCCCTAGACGGGTCGACAATGCTTGCTTCTAGCTCTTGGTTGACCATTTTTGACTTTTCCTTGGAGCGGGTGTTATAGGGATGGGTTGCCAGAATGCCAGTCAACTTAACCACTTGCCTGGACTCATCATCAGCAACAACTTTGTTAGTGGTTAGAGCATTAATAGATAGATAACCGCACATTTGGGGAATGAATGCACCTAAGCAGTTAACGGTTTCTATTATGCATTTTCTCGACTGCTTGCATCATCTCAGCTTTCTTTATTCCCGATTGCAACTTCTTTTCTTTTATTTTTCCCTTCTTGCCTTTGTTTTCTCTTTGTTCCTGTTGCCATTGATCTTTCCTTTTGGTTTCTTATTCTCTCTCTTTTGATTTTCTTTTTACTCTTGTTTTTCCTCTCTCTCTTTTCTTTTTTGTTTTCCCTGTGTTTCCTCTTTTTTCTTTTTCATTTGGTTATGGTCGAATCCTATGGAGATTGCCTACGTATCATGACCCCGCATGAATCAGACCAAGCGTAGTTCGTGAAAATAAATGAAAATAGAAGCACAATGTTTTGGGATTTTCAATTTTATTGATAGCAAATACTTCGATTACAAGGACTCAAACTATTAGACTTTGATGAAAAGACGAACTACAGACTCCACCATTAGCTATTCTATCTCAAAAGAAAATACAGACTCAATCAACTGACAGACTCTTAGCAAAAAGAAAATGCAGACTCAAACAATTGACAGACTCTAGTAGAAAAGGAAATACAGACTCAAATGACAATCATGAATACATTAAAGCTCCTGGTGCCCGCGGGACATTGTTCGGTCTCGCCGCGGGCCTATATGCAATTTCCCCCTGAAGTCTGTCCAAGTCACTCATTATCTATTTCACAAATATCATCACCGATGTAAAGAAGGTGGTGCGAGTCATGTACTCGCACACTTGGCATTTCCTAGTAATGTTGTGAGCAACGGTTAAGATTCTCTCTCTGATCCTGCCCTTTTCCTGAAGCAACTGCCCGATCTGTTGGGCCCTGGCCTCCAAAGTTTGCTCGGCTACCTGGTTTTGTTCCTGAAGTTAGTGCAAGTCCATTTCTAATTGTTCCAATGCCGCGTAGCAATGCTCTCTTTCGATCTTGAATTCTTTTACCTGTTTGATAATTTTGTTCTCTGTGGCGATGACCTTTTTCCTTAATCCTGTAACCTCATTATCGTATTCTTCTTTCAACTGTTTAACCATGCGGGCTCGTTCTTCCGCGTTTTTAGCCAATTATTTTCAAACCCCGGCCAATTCTCTTTCTGCTTTGTTGAGGTCAAAACTATAGTCATTCACTTTTTGCCTTAGATTTTCTATAAGTTTTGCATCTTTGGCACTCCTGACGGGATTTTCGGATGCTATCTTCATCTTTTGGATCTGAGCTCGTAAGGCTTCATTCTCTTTAGCCAATTTCTTCTTCTCACCCTCATCGGCTGCGGTTTGCACACTATTTTCAAACTGAAGGTCTTGGACCCACTTTTCCAATTCTCCTATTTTGGCCCTGTATTCATTTTCTTTAGCTAACCAGTCCCACTGTTCTTGCAAAGATTCAGCAAAATCCTGGAGGTGAGGTCTTTTTGCCGGCCTCCCAAATGCAACGTCCCTTCTATACCAGGCATGATACTCAGGTGAAACTTCCCCTTTAGATCGGTCCCGCACACAGGTATTTGCCGCCAAATATTGACACTCACTCCAGTCTTGGCAGACCATTGCTTCAGGAAACTGGCCATCAGGACCAATATCAACCACTTGGAGACTAAGATCGTCGTCTTTTGGCACTATTTGGCATCTCCCGAGTTGCCTTAAAACCCTATACGGAGCACAAGGCTGAATTCTCTTAAGACATATCAAGAGGAAATATGGCCTTGCTGCTGGCATATATATGATTTCATCAAGAGGCAACCATCCAAAAGTTCACTCTATTTGACTAGCAGTGAGGAACCGAAAGTATATTGTCCAGCCCGTGAATCCTTCAGGCAAGCTGACCCCCTTAATCCTCGTATAAAACTCCTCTATACATGTTTTCTCTATAGACCCATAACTCAGGAACTGAGGACGATGGCACAGGTGTTCGGTCATCCACATTTGCAACAATAGATTGCACCCCTCAAAGAAGTCTCCTCCGGCTTTGCAGGCTGTACGAGCATGAAAGATTTCAGCTACTATCATGGGCGCAAGAGTACTTTTGGCTTGAGTCATTAAGGTACTGACGACCCCAACAATTTTTATGTCAATTTTACCATCCTTCCTTGGGAATACCAAAAGCCCCAAAAACACCACCATAAAAGCAAAACGTCTATGTTTCTCCCATTTTTGCCGGTTTCTTTTGCTACATATCTTGCTTTCCGGGTTATTGAACCCTCCTATGTGGCCATATCTGTGGTATATGAAGTGTGGGGTGCAAAATCTATTCGCCTAATTCGTGTTGTGAACCGTCCTGATTATCTTCAGCGAGTCTAAGAATCTGTGTATAGCTACGGTTCTCGGGGTGAACAAATACTTGTGCCTTAACGGAACCTCAGCACTTCCGATGTATCCAGCTATTTCCTCTAGGGTCGGGGTGAGTTCAAAGTCCGAAAAATGGAACACATTGTGTGTCGGGTCCCAACATGTGACCAATGTTCTGATGATGTCTCCCTGAGGCACAATCTCCAATAACCCGGTAAGCCCTTTCAAATATTTTTTGACCTCGCCTTGTCCTTCCGCACCTAGATCGTTCCACCATAGACGCAACTCCAGAGGGATTTTATCCATGATTGAGAATGGTTCATTTAGAATCGTGCTCATCCTGCACATTTATTAAAGTGATTTAATCACTTATTTTGAACTAAAAGGAAAAAAATGACACTATTTTTTCCCTCTAATTTCTAATTTAAAACAAACAGCCGGTTTTGCAGATACGACCTTTCATCACTTCGAGAAGAAGAGTTTAAGGTTGTGCCCGCTAATCGTTGAGAAATGACCCAAGGTGGTTGTTCTTGCAAAAATAGCCATCCGGTGCCCTTTTAGGGACATTCGGCTTGTTTTTAGACAAGAATGACATCACCCGACTTATTCATGACAAAATTAAATTTTTTGTTGTTTTTGGGTTAGTTTTGCAAAAGATAGTTGGACACGATGGGGGTTGCCTACGTATCCCACACCCTGTGAGAATCAAACCAGCGTAGTTCGGGCAAATAAAACTAACTATTTTGAAAACAAGACTCTTTTTCGTTGTCAAACGCACTAAACTCTTTTTTATTTTATTTTATTTTATATTTTCTCTTTTTTCTTTCAGTGACACATAAAACAAAATATTTTGAAAATAAGCTCTTTTGTTTTTCTTTTTCATTGGCAAATAAAACAAACTAAAATAAAAACACTTTCTTTTTTCCTTTATTTTTCTAAAAGATCCGGCAGAATTTCGGCACTACTTGGACATTGGTTTTTCTAAACTAGGTAATTAACTCTCTACACTGCTATTTCTTTCTTTTCAACTTTTTCCAAATTTTCAAAGTCGGTCAGCATGCGAGTTCGAAACAAATAAATGTACATGCAACACGTAAGATGCATCAAAGTGGTCCTTTTCATTTCAGGTTACCTATCCTAGACGGACCCAACTCCTGTGTTGAGTCCCCTAAATCATATGCACGTGATGCAAATAAGCGTTCCTATTAGAGATCCGGCATGAAGTCAAGTTATTCTAGGTTCAAAACTTGGGTATGTGTTCTAGACTGTGTACCCGAGCGGATAACTCGAGTCGAGGAGGGGGCTACGTACCGGGAACCAAAAGGCCTCTTTCTTATTTCTGGGTATGACACTAACAGAATAGGGAGTCTTAACCAGTAAGCACATCCCCGAAGGTGAGAAGAGAAGGGTTTCGCCACAGTTTATATACAGTTCAGATAATATCAAAGCGGTAAAGCATTTAGCACATTAACATGAAACATGTAGGAAAATCAGATAAAGCCAAATATAACAATTATACTAAGCTCGAATTCTTAAACCCTGAACCGAAGTTCTGGGTTTGTGTCCCCAGCAGAGTCGCCAGAGCTGTCACACCTCCTTTTTCTTCTACTACACCCCTTGAAAGGCATAATAAAAGGAGTTTTTTCCAATTAAAGGACAATCGAAATGAGATTCGTTTATTAAGAGATTCCGAGTCGCCATTTGGAAGATTTATGGTGTCCCAAGTCACCGGTTTGAATTCCGAATCGAGGAAAAGGTTTGACTCTGTATTACAGTCGCGAACCAGAAATCCGAGTAAGGAATTATGTTAACCCGGGAGAAGGGGTTAGGCACTCCCAAGTTCTGTGGTTCTAGCACGGTCACTCAACTGCTATATTTAGCAAAAATCTGATTTTAATACATATTTTAACTTATGTGCTTTTAACTTTGAACCGCTTTTATTATTATTATCTTTTTTTAAAGAGAATTGCAATGTCGTGAAAACACGCTTCGAACCACGTCACATAAATGCATTTGTAGTTTTCGACACATTTCGACTTCGTTGGGATTTGGATCACATAAATGTGCACCCAAATTTAAGAAGGTAATATTATTAAATGTCGGGCCTAAAGCAACTAGCGTATTAATAACTTTGCGGGAAGCCATGAATTTTTCTAAATGGTACATCCCAAGGTCTAAAATATTTTTTAAAGAAGTATTTAATAGGGCCACGTAATTTGTGATTTTATTTGACGCGGCACACCTCATTTATTTTAAGGCCAACCTAAGAGACTACGATTTTTCTACTATGTAATATCTCTAATAATAAAAGAAGAAGCCCTAATTAATTAACATGTCAATGCATCATTACTAAAATATTCAAATAAGTGTCAAATTTAAACAAAGCAACTTCAAGAAAACCTCAGCATTTTGGGCCTTAAAACAGGCCCTAAATAGGTTCAATCCCACCTGTTCGAAGAAATATTGGCTACACATGGGCCTCGTGCAGACGGAAGCAAACGCAGAATCTATTTAACCAAAGGGCTGTCCAATTTGGCCCACACACGAGTCCAATTCTGAACTTAACCCAATTTTTCATACATATTCTACTCATGTGCAATTTGGGAGTCTAACATACTTGTTCTAAAAATTTCAACAACTCACTGATTGAAACCACTATGTATTATAAAATGTATTTGCAGATTGAACTTAGAATCGAATCGATGAAATAAACCTATCGTTTTTATCCTTTGAAACATGCCAAGAGTGATAGATTTCATATAGTCAATTAGACTTGAAGCAATTATTTGCGTGAAGTTATTATGCCATGAATTAACATAAACAACTGTAAGAAACCATGATTAGCTAGAAGGATTGTCAGCTATATGATGAAATCAATTCAAATGATCAAATCTAAACCTATTACTACTTATAATTCTCCTCTTAACACACATGAAACTAACGTTAGCATTCTAAATAGGAAATCTAGACTTGACCTCACGTTAATAACCTACCAAATGAGCTACAGAAAGTCCGAAAAATTTCATACAGTCCAGTTTAGTTACAACATTTAACTACTAAAATAGAATTTAACTAAACTAAGCTGAATAGATGCTGATAACATAATTTCAGGCAACGAATGATTGGATTCCCATTTCAACTTCTCAAATCAGATATACAATACCATATTTTAGAATTTGTACCTGGAAATTGTAATATAAAAAAAGAGAAGGAGAGGTCAGCAGCAATTTTGCAACAACTGGAACTCAGCAACAGCAATGAAATTGATCTCAACCCAGAATAAATTCAAAAATAGCTGAGGAATAGGTCACATAAGAACAGAAACCACCAGATAACCCAAAACAACTTGATTGAATCCAAATCCAAGCTCGAAATTAAACCAGAAAAGAGCTGAAGCTTCAGAAACCCAACACTCAAGGAATTTTCAAGTCATTCTTCACTTATTTATGTCAGAAGTTCAAATCAACAGCCAGATTTCGAAATTACCGTAATGAAATGCAATGAAACAGTATTTGTGTAGGTTTTTCTGTTGTTTTTTGTTTGTTTTGTATTTGTTTTTGGAGGATCTAAGATCTAAAATAGTTTTTGGATTTCAGATATGATTTGTGGATCTTAAATTCAAATTCAGCTTGTGGAAACTGTGGAGTACTTTTTTGGGGGGAGTTTTTTAGAGCTGAAAACTTGTCAAAGAAGGCAAGGGGGGTGCCTTTTATAGGAAGAAAATCAAGGGAAGCTTCTAGATTGCACTACCCATTTTCCCCCTCTTTTTATTTTCAGTTTTGCATTTACAATCCTTTTTAAATTTTTATTTTTGCTTACATGTCCCTAAAGTTGTGACTTGTGTTTCAAGTTATACTATTATATTTCCTGAAATTTCACTTTGAATCCCACCTAGAAGCTTCTAGGGAGTTCTAAATCAGTTATTGCTAGATTCCTTTTGTCTAAAAGCCTATACTACCCCTGAATTTATTTTGAAATTACCAAATAACTGTTAATTAATCCAACCCCCATGGTTAACTAAAATCTAAATTATTCAGTTACATTAACTAAAATCTAAATTATTCAGTTACAACCAAACAACAATTAAAATTTGAGCTAGCTAATCTAGCTAAACAAACTGAAATTAACATAATAGGAATCCTAAATGTATCACAGAACTAATGTAACAGTAAATTTAATCGATTAAAATCAAGCTGAGACTAATTACGAACAAAAATCAGAAAAATACAAAGTAACAAACAAATATGGAATCAAATCGAACGATTCAAACTACTAATCAATAACACTAAACTATATGGTAAAAGAAATCAAAACCTAAATCAAAATCCCAAACTCATCACAAAAATAAAAAAAGTCAAACAGAACAAAAATAAGAACAAAATCACGGCTAAAAACAAAGAAGAAAGTAAGAAAAAATACCTCGAACTTCTAACTCAAACTCGAACACTGGTGGCCCCTCCCTTGATAAATTCAGACCATAACCATCCCTAATTAGGTGTTTCCATGAGAAAATACCTAATTAAGCGTTATTATGGCCCAGACACCCTTTATCCCCAAATTGTAGTCATTAGGGTTCTTGGTCAAATTTTTGATTTAAGATTCGAAACGAACAGGGATGATTTGAAGGCGGAGGGTTGTAGATTTTGGATGAGGGATGTGAGGAAAGTGTATGGTGTTAATTTGGATGAGTTTGGGAAAGGTAGGGTTTTGGCCGGATTTTTTATCTAAAATTCGAGAGGACTGGCAGGGATTTGGAGGAAACTAATCGTAGATTTGTAATGAGAAGGTTGAGACGATGCTGTGGTGTAAATTTAGAGAGGTTTGGACACCGGCCGCCGCCGTAGGCGATTTCTGGTGGGCGACAGGCGATGGCGTTAGGTTATGTGTATAGGGTGATCTGAGACGATAGTGAGAGGGGGGGGTGAGGAAATCCGACCGTTATATATCAAGTTGTGATCAGTTCTGGGCCGTCCGATCACTTAACATCGACAGCCCAGATCTAAACTTATCAATACGACGTTGTTTTGTTGCAGGGGTCTGGACCGGGTATCATTGGGTTTGGGCCGGACTGGGGAAAGGTTTGGAAAGGGAATCATTTGGGCTGGCTTCGAAATTGGCCCAAATTGACAAGCCTATTTCCTCTTACTTCTTTTTATTTGTTTTCTTTTCTTTTCCCCTTTTTTTATATTTTGTATTTATATTTTCTGATTTTTATTAAATGCCACATTAAAAATAAAGACCCAAATTAACTTCTAAAATTATATTACTCAACTTCCAAATCCACGAATTCCTAATTAAACGCAAACTAATTAACAATATAAATACAAAAGAACCATTTTTGTTATTTTCTTTAATTTTAAAGTAACTTAACTACTAATTAATCCTAAAATGAAATTAACTCCTAAATGTAAATGCCCAGTATATTTTCCATATTTTTTATCAATTAAAATGCAGAAATAAAAATGCAAACAATTACCACAAAATATCACAAAAATCCACAAAATCGCAAAATAATGAAAGAAATCATTTTGTTTGAATTTCTGGGAGTAATTCATATAGGGCAAAAATCATGTGCTCACAGATTGTAGTTTATTTTGTCGTATAAATGTAGTAACTTTGTAAATAATTTTAAAAACAACATTGTTTTATTATTTTCATTAAATTGATTTGTAGTTTAATTGTAGGCAAATGTAGTAATTTTGTAGATAATACCCCAAAACTATAATTCTATGCATTTTTGAACTATACAAACCATCACTTGTGTTATCGTTGGTGATTGTCAATTCTATATTGAAATCTCGTACATTTATACATAATAGATATGAACATAAGTTTTTATTCTCCTTTTTGGTCTCCATATACACACGAACCCCTATATCATTCTAAATTTTTTGGTTTTTTTGAATTTCTAAATTGAGAGAAAAAAAGATGAAGAACAGATATATGATCGTCAATTTGATTTCTAAAAATGACGAAGAACAGAATATAGCAATTTTGAGTTGTTGAATCTTGAAGATTTGAATTTTACAATTTGAATTCAGTTTGTTGAAGTTGTTCGTACTTTTTTTTTGAATTGTAGTTTAAGAGAAAAATACGCAGATGAGAATACTCCTTTTCCGTTTCAAAAATTGAATTTAATGTAGAATCAATCAATCCCAAGATTCTTTCCTGATTTTTAGCGCATTTTTAAGGGAATATTTTTCCTTTTTAATACCTAATAAATGAATAGTACAGAAATTGTAGGAAAAATATGGACTAGACGGGTAATTTAGATATTATGCACATGTTTGGTAATAAAGTTTTATATATAGTATAAATAGAAAAAAATCTCTTTAAATAAAAGGATTGAGACCCACATGACTCCAAGCCCAATATCATTCTAGGTTAGACAAGACCAAATCCAACCTATCTATTTGGTGGGACGTGCAATGTAGAATGGCAATCGAATTTCGAACCCAAATTCCGATTGGAAGACAAATTGAAATTGAGTCGTCAATTTCTTCGGCCAATTTCCAGACCACCACTCTTCCTCTTCCTCACCTCTATATCCTCCTTTGTCCTCCTCGGAATCTCTTTCTTCGGCCAAATTCATCTATGTACATTACACATCCCTTTTCTCTCTCCTCATATATATTTTTCCAATTTTGTCTTTCGTGAAACAAAAACCCTAATTCCCTCTTTTCAATTATTAAGGTAAAAATGAGAAATACGTGTTTGAATTGGTTGTAATGATTTATCTCCTAGCTCCCCACTGCTTAATAAAAGCTAAAGTTTTGATTTGTTATAGACCTCTTTTATATTCTTCACTAGTTAATTTATAAACTTAATTTATTTACCTTACGATACTGCTTTTGAGCTGTGATGGTCGCCAATATGGATTTGAGTATTACTTATCAGTTCTATTACATTTTCATTGGATAGAGGAGATTTTTTTTAAAAAAAAAAGAAAGCTACAAAAGATAAAATTTATGTATATTTGTATTTTTCAAGCTGACAGCTACCAGGATGCTGTTTGCTTAGATGCATACATTACGGGTTCTACTAATGTTTAATTTTCTTCTAGAAGGTTAAAAACACTAGATTATTTCTTCATCCGCCTAAGTTTCGGTGAGCAAATTTGCGCGGTACTTGTGGTGCTGGGACTCCTGGGAGGTAGGAGTTACCCAGTAGAATAACTGAAATGCATGAAAGCTGGCATGGACATCACAGTCATAAAAAATAGTTGCTTCAAGATTTGGGAGTTTATAGTATATGTTGGAATAGAAGGAATCAGACTAAAAATTTAGTTATGTTCCACATGAAATATTTTTATTTTGTCTGCTGCGTGAATTTTATGTTTGCTTCAGTATAATATTGAACGAAGAGGGGGAACAAACCCCCTCCGTTTTTTCTGTTAGTAAGATAGCCTGATAGGGAGAGACAGACCCTTCAGAGACAAAATAAGAGCAGTGAGTCTTTGTGGATAAGTGCCAAGAGATTGGAATTGCATTGCATTGTCAAAAAAGATCATAATATTCCTATAGTACAATTGTTCTAAACTGTGAGGGATAGAAACTAGATATATATTTTTTTGCATCCAAGGCCCAAGGGTGTGGCATAATAGTAGACTAGTTGTCAATGAAGTAGGCAGAGAATTATGGGGTGTTAGGTTCAAATCCATTAGAGACAAAATCACAAGGTGTTCTAGTGAGATATAGAAGGTGCTGGTGGAATATTCAGCTGCCCACAAGCAGGCTAGGACACTACCGTCATCCAAAAAAGAAGTATATTTATGTTTTCTTACCATGTTTTTTTCCCTTTTGGATTTATGTTTCAACTTTGTTATGCCGATGTACTTCAATATTTGTTCTCTAGACGTCCTTTGCTCTTCTTTTTTTATTGCATTTAAACCTATTTTTCCTTGTAATTATGAAAAGTCGTTTACAGGTAAGGAGAACATTGTATGACAATATAGCATAGAGTAGGATCATGGTTGTTGAGGCTTTGTCCAAAACAAAGTTGATGGCTGAAGTTGATGACGATGATGATGATATGCCCTTCGTTTTCAGACGAAGTAGTACCACATCAAAGCAGAATCAGTCAAATTTGGATGGACGATCGAGGCGGCAAGTTTCTAATGTACATTCTCCTAATGGCCAGAACTCTAGTGCTCAGAAAGTTAAGACAGGCACCTCTTCTAAGGCTTCTATGGTGGCAGTTTCACCTTTCACTAGTCCAAAAGCATCACCTTCATCAAACAGGACATCTCCTGCACCAAAATCAAGGCCATCTGCCTCTGCGGGTAATCATGCAAAAAATGTTAATTAACAATTTAAGATTCTTCCTAACGAGCCAAAGCAAGCTGTTGAACCAAGATCTGAACCTAATGATGAAGCTGAGGATTCTGAAGATGATAAACCATTGAGTGCTAGGCTTTCTTCTGGGTTATCTAAGAGCATTTCTAGTCATGCCAACAAAGTGCTTGGTACTTCAGCATAAGTTCAAAAGTCTAGATCTCCCAAAAAAGAGGATTCAGATGATGAAATTCCCTTAGCTTCAAGGTTTCAATTGAAGTCCAATGCAGGGGATTCCACGAGCAAGTCTTCTAATTTTGAACAAGTTAAGCCTAAAATTTGGCAAAATGGTTTGCCATCTACAACAATTTTAAGTAAGAGACTCCCTGGTGATGTAAAGTCTGCTGCTCAGGCTTCAGTTAAAAACCCTAGGCTTTCTGATGCATCTACACCTGTTTCGATCAAGCAAGCATCTGTTAAACCTGAAAAGAAGATAGAGGACGACGACGATGACGTTCCTATATCTCAGAGAATTAAAAAGTTAGTAGCTTCAGCTAGTAAAGTGTCATCTGCAAAGAAACTGTTTGACTTAAAAGTTATTAAATACTTTTTAAGCAAATCAATCAAAAAAGATGAATGAGTAAATCATAATCGAAAATAATAAACTCTAGGATGATCTTGGTAATCGGTTTTCCAATAATAGCATATGTGAGAGAGATGAGAGAATAAGAGAACTTGTATACCCCAAAATCTTCCTCTTACAATGCTCGGATCTCCTTTATATACTGGTGATCCTCGTTTTTTATCTTAAAAGATGGAACCAAAGTACATTCTATAGAGGGGCCCATGAGGTTATGAAGTCGTTTCTCCTATTTTACCCAAGTCATCCTTCTATAAAGGATCACGTATGTTCAGCGATCGATCGTTCTGACTTAGGGACGTAGTTGGTCAAATTCGACCCCATACAGTTAGTCCCTCTGCCCGTCGGGGTCGCAGTGAGATGCGTCCTCGATGGGCGGAATTGATGCCTCCGTTCAGGGAGAGTTTGACTTGCCATAGGGTTGTGACGTGACCGGTAGAAGACTGTAATCATAACTATCAGAGCATTAAAACGAAACACCTTTCTTTGTATGACGTCAGCGTTCGCATGCATCATCATTGTGTGTATTTTTTAGGCAGGAGAACAGATGCTTTGGCGCTTGGTTTCCCGCGCTGATTTAAAGTCTGCTGCCTCGATTATGGAGCTACCCAACCCTATAAATAGGGGAAGGTTTTAACTTGGTTCGAACTTTAGTCATTTGCAAGAGTATTCCAACCCTTCAGTTTATATTTTCGCATTTTGGTACATTTTCCTTTGATCGAAAATTTCCTTATTCTTCGTTGTGCTGTGTCAATTCTTTCTCAATCGAAATCATGTCTAAATCTTGCCGAGATGATGATAGGGTTTCGGCGGCTGCTCCATCGAACATTTCACCCCCTTCCGATGGCAAAGAGATGGAGGGAGAAGAGGATATCAGTCCTCTTACGGTGGAGGCACTGTTACCAAAACGTCCTTCATCTCGAAGCGATTTCAATAAATACTCTCCCACTCTAACTTTGGTGCTTTTCGAGTCGCGACAGAAACATTTAGATGATCTTCGCATTAAGTACGTCATACCTGCCCACATACAGATGATTCCAGCGAGGAGAGATTACATGGATGTTCACAGGCCAGGGTATTGTGCCTTTTATGAATACCCCTTTTTGATTGGCTATGGCCTTCCTCTTTTTCCTTTGGCGGAGGAGCTTTGCCAATTCTATAACATATGTCCGGCTCAACTCACGTTGTATACCCTAAAAGTTCTCCTTCTACTGATTAAGAATGCAGAATTGGCCGGATGTGAGGTCTCGGTTCATCACCTCTTACACTTGTTCAATGTCGGTTATCTGAGAGGGACCATGGTGTATTTAAGAAGCTGTGGTATGAAAGGATAGGTGACCGAAACTGACGATCGATCTAGCCACAGATTCTGGCATAAATATTTCTTCATTAGGACCGAGCATGTGGTCTCTAACCCTGTTGGGTTCCCAGAGAGGCGGAATTCGACACGTAAGTATTGTAATTTGTTAAGTTCCTTGTTACTTGTTACTGTTGCAATTCTAATTCTTGTATTGCAGCCATGGCTCGTCTGCTTCAACTCGCCGTCGGTCTCAGGAGATGGGTTGTCGGCTTGCTACCCACACGAAAGAAACCCGCACGTGGCCTGTCTTCATGCAGTGCTATGGCCCCTTAGTCTCTTCAGGTAGATTTCTAGTTTTTGTCTTATGAATTTTGCAATCCTACACACTTGTTTATCTTTATGACAACAGGCCGAGGTGCTTCTAGGAAGAGGGCGTCGGTCCGTACTTCCATGCGATCCGATGTTGCCTTGGATGCTCGTGATATATTATGTGAGTCTATCCGAGAGAGTCTCCCTCTAGCTCCTTTTTAGGGGGCCACGTCCACGACTGCGGTTATAGGGGAGTCGACATCGTTGGCACCAGCCCCGCAACCCATGGACGAGTCTTCCAACGGCGAGGAGCTGTTGAAAAGAAAAAAGAGGAGGCTGGACATGGGTAAAGGGGTGGCCACCGAGGCTGATGGAATTGGGGCACCTCGAACGACGTCGTGACCTATATTCATGGCCGACGCCATTCTATCTGGGAGGTAGGCTCAATAGAGGAGTTCCGCTCTTGGTACTAGTTCAGTGCGTGCCATCGGGGGGGGGGGGGGGGGTCCTCGACTAACATTG
>MU730491.1:3463-22617 GCA_026770625.1 Nicotiana glauca
ACCTCGAACCGGCGAAAACCCTAGCCCGCGACGCCCTTGCTCCTCAAACCGGCCTCCACGTGCATCCAATCTATCCAAAATCATAAGGCATACATCATAATATGCTAATGGGACATAACCCAATCGAAAGAACTCGAAAAATACTCAAAAACACGAAATTGGCAAAACCCGAGCCCCGGTCCCGTTCCTCAAAAAATTATGAAATTCATATTTCCCGAATCCTCGTCTCTCCACGAGTCCGTACATACCAAGAACTCCCAATTCGGACCACAAATGGCCCCTCAAATCCTAATTTTAAGATTTTTGCTCAAAGCCCTAATTTCTTGATTTTTAGCCATAAATTCATGAATTCCGTGGATGATTCTTATATAAAAACATGTAATTAACTCATAAAACTTACCTCCAATGATCCCCAGTCGAAATATCCTTACTCCCCGTCCAAAAGCTCTCCAAAACGCTCAAAAATGATGAGGAAATGAGCTGGGTCACGGACCAAAATATTTTTAACATTCTGCCCGGATCACTGTAGCGACCCTTATGCGATCGCATCACTACCCCTGCGATCGCGTAGGCCCAAAAATCCGGCCCTCGAATTCCTCTTACGCGATCGCAGAAGACCCCTTGCGATCGCAATGCACTGCGCCCTCCTACTACGCGACCGCATACAAAACCTCGCGACCGCACTGAACCATTACCCATACCTATGCGATCGCAGACCACCTCATGCGATCGCATAGAGTAAGTCTGAACACCCCCTCCAGGCTTTCTATGCGATCGCAGCTAGACCTTCGCGATCGCATAGAGAAAAATTCCTCTGCAATTTTCTGCTGCATTTTTCATGTTCAAAATTCCCCGTTAGCCATCCGAAATCACCCCGAGGCCCTCGGGACCTCAACCAAATGCATAGATATGCTCTATTACTTCATTCAAACTTGCTCGAATCATCAAAATGCTAACGTCAACATCAAAATCCTCAATTATGATCAAATCAGAGCCTAAATTTTCTTAAAACTTCCGAATTGCATATTCGATCAAAACCCCAACCAAACGACGTCCGAATGACCTGAAATTTTGCGGACAAATCCAAAATCACCTAACAAAGCTACTGCAACTCTCGGAATTCTATTCCGACTCCCAGATCAAAATATCACCTATCAACCGGAATCCGCCAAAATTCCAACTTCGCCAATATAGGCTAACTTCTTCACCGGACCTCCAAAATTACTTCCGATTGTGCTCCTAAGACTTAAATCATCACCCGGAACTAACCGAATCATCGGAATTCAATTCCGAGCCCTCTAACTCATAAGTCAATATCCGGTTGACTTTTCCAACTTAAGCCTTCTTAAAAGAGACTAAGTGTCTCATTTCTTATCAAAATTACTCCAATTAAATTCTAACGCACCCAATACCGATGATGAAACATAAAGCAATACAATAAGGGGAAAACGGGGCGGTAATACCTGAGACGACGGGTCGGGTCGTCACAGGGTTGTATTGTATATCTTTTGTTGTTGTGGACTTCCATTTTTGAGGTATAGTCGGGGCCTTGTTGCCGACATTATCATACTTATCGTTTGTATCCTTAGAGGCTCTGTAAACATAAGTGTGGGTTATGTATGAGTGTTGTGGGGTTCATGAACTATGTTGTAATTATAAACTCATGCTATCTATAAACTGTAATTTATGGAAATTTCGGAAACTATCTTTAACTACGGTTTAAGCCTGTAATATAAAATGAATTAACATGGTTGAATGTATCACCTTTTCCTTGCTTAAATAAAAAGGACGCATGGCTATCTTATTTATGAAGAGTGGCGTAGGAAGTGTGATAAGGCTTGCTCGGTTGGGTTCACTCGATCGAGCACCGGTCGCGCCTCCCGAGGTTGGGGCGTGACAAGTAGATTCAATAAAAATATCAATATGCATCAGCGACACATACAAAATTTCTGAATAATCATAAATATTAGTAGAAAACAGAGGGAAAAAATCATAAAATAGACAACGAACTGAGGAGGAATAAACCCAATCATCTCACTTCAATTTAACATCAGTCGGATATCTCGCATATGCAAAAAACTGTACTTTTGCAAATCTCAAATCGCAACTTGAAGGCGCGAATTTGTACCTGGTAAGCAGATTGTTTTGCCGATATATTGAAACCTATACGAAAAGAGAAGTGGGAAACAAATAAAACAAAGAATACTAACAACGACGATAGAGCATAATCAAGCAGCACGATCCAAACTCAACTGTTAATCGCATATTCTGGTTAAAAAGCAAAGCAACCTGGGGAAGAAGAGCAGTTATCTAGGGAAAAAGTTGGCTAGAGACCTATATGTGCGATTTTGTTAATCGCCCGTCTCTTCCGTATCCAGTTCAATGAAGGAATAGGTTTTCCTATTATTTTCTGATTGGAGGGAGTCATTCATTCTTGTCAAAAAAAATTGGAGGAAAAGATTTATTTTTTGGGCAGGGAGGGAAAGTTAAAATAAAAGAAAAACATATTCTGCTAAAAGTCAATTATTAATTTTTAATGGCAATTTATTTTTATTGTCGGTAAAAGGATATTTTTTACTGGCTAATGGTTATTTGTCGCTAATATTTTAGCTTATAGAATCTATTAGCGGCAATTGACTTATTGCCGCTAAATTATAGTTGCCGAATGCCCTTTTTGTAGTAGTGAGATCGGGTAGATGCTCGATCAGTATAACTTGTTCCAGCTCTTCAACTGCTGACTTCGTGGCATCAGAACCATCAAGGATTACGAAGGTTAAAGGTATCATATAATCATCATCCTGATAGTTTCATGCTGCTCCGATCTGGTCGAGGCCCGTGACTGTGGTTGCTATTTGACTTCCTATTTTTCCTTTGATTCTGGTCCCTTTGTCGATGTTAGTGTCGATACTGGTATTACCTCATCAACTGCAGATATCTCTTTAGCTGCTAGTTGTTCGTCGTACACCGTTTTGACTCCTTCCGGCGTTGGGAATTTCAAGACTTGATGAAGCGTTAAAGGTACGACCCTTATATTGTGAATCCAAGGTCTTCCGAGTAGCGCGTTGTATCTTATATCACCTTCGATTACATGGAACTTCATTTCCTGGATAGTTCTGGCCATGTTTACTAGCAAAATGATTTCCCTTTTGGTGGTTTCACTTGCCATGTTGAAGCCATTGAGTACTCGAGCTGCGAGCACAATCTGATCCCGGAGGCCGAGTTGCTCTACGACCCTTGATCGAATAATATTCGCCGAGCTACCTGGATCAACCAACATACGTTTAACTTGAATTTATTCATAAGGATAGATATTACTAGTGCATCATTGTGAGGCTGTTCGATCCCTTCTGCATCCTCATAGTTGAAAGATAAGGAATCTTCTAGTAAGTAGTCTCGGTACGTTTTTCCCTCGTGATTGTAACTTTGGTGCATTTAAATATCGGGCCCTGAGGAATATCGACCCCACCAACGATCATATGAATCACGTGTTGTGGTTCCTCCTGATCATTTTTCCAGTTTGCATCCCTGTCTCTGAAATGATTTTTAGCTCGGTCACTCAAGAACTCTCAAAGATGACCTTCGTTGATCCACACTAACCTCTAGACACCTCCACAAAACTTCCCTCGACACTTTGTCATACGCTTTTTCAAGGTCGACAAACACCATATGCTAGTCCCTTTTCTTTTTCCTATACTGCTCCACTAATATCCTCACGAGATGAATAAGTTCCGTAGTTGAGCGCCCCGGCATGAATCCGATCTGGTTCTCAGAAATAGACACGCTCTTCCTCATCCTGACTTCCACCACCCTCTCTCAAATCTTCATAGTGTGGCTCAACAACTTTATACCCCTATAATTCTTGCAATTATGGATATTATCCTTGTTCTTGTACAACGGAACCATCATACTCCACCTCAATTTTTCGGGCATTCTTTTCATCTTAAAAATGACATCAAACAACCAAGTGAGCCACTCTAAGCTTGCTCGACCTGCGTTCTTTCAAAACTCCACTAAGATTTCGTCTGGCCCCGCTCATCTTGCGCATAGCCCGTTCCACCTCCTCCACCTTAATACGCCTAAAATACCCAAAATTTCGCCGACCCTCGGAGTGTTCCAATTCACCCGGTACAATACTTCTCTCCCCTTCCTCGTTCAACAGTCTATTATAATTCCCTTTTTGAAATAATTTAGATATACTTAAAAAAGGAAAAAACTTCTTTTATATAATTCCCTATTTGAAATGAAATACTAGTTTTTAAGATGCACTATTTGTGGTGTCCCATATATGAGCGTGAAATGTAAAGTTGAAAGAATATTTTATACTCCAATGGTCTAAAAATAATAATTGGTCAACTGACCCCCAAATAAAATTTTAAAAAAGAAAAAACACAAAACATCAAGAAGAGTTCTGTAATTAGAAAAGAAGAAAAGAAGAAAAGAAAAAAAGAAAGAAAAAGGAAGCTCCAAAGGAAGATCAGTTCATCTCAAACCCCAAGCATTGAAAGCATTAAACAAACACACCTCTCTCTCTCGAACTCACACAGACTATACCCACACCGATAGTTCCCTATAATCTTCGTCCACTCTCAGCAGCGAAGAGAAAAAAAAGTGCCCTAAATAGAAATCGGAGTCACCAATTGTATCAAAAAACGTTAAAAGGGGTTTATTTTTCACACCCAAAGCTTCAGTCTTTGTGCAGATTTTAATGAAGTAGGTTGGTTTTCTATCTCTATACTCTTCACTTCTTTATTTTTTACCAAATCCGAATAGTGACCACACCGTTATTCTTTTTTTGGGTATCTGAATTTAGATAAATATCTGATTTTTACGTGTTTGACTTGTCTATAAATGGGAAAGGTTGTTGTTGTTTGATCCGATTTTGTTCTATTTATAATTGAGTAAACAATTGCTTTTGTTATTGATCGTGATATTTCTTGAATTGGGTTCACGATGAATTTTTTTGGGTGTTTATGGAAACTGATAAAAGTTTAATTATTTTTTTGGAGTTGAAAGAAATTGGAGAAATTTTGAGGTTGAGATTAAATTCTAAGGCTATAATCTGCTTAGAATAGAGTTGTTGCTGTAAGTTGTGGGTTAGTTCTTGATGAATATTTTGGATATTTGTATGGTCTAAATTAAAGATTTCCTTTTTGGGGTTTAGAGTGATTGGAGATTCTGTCCCCCATAAACAGAACATTGATGTGTACACATTTTTTGGTTAGGGATTTCTGCAATGCACCGTGTAGCAAGTGCAGGCAACACATCCAATTCGGTTCGGCCTAGAAAGGAGAAGAGGTTGACATATGTTTTGAATGATGCAGATGACACTAAGGTTAGTGATTGTTTGAAAGCTGTCCTTTTTTCTGTGTAAACTACGGTGACTATCTTTTCCGCTGATGTTGATTGTTTCCCTTAGTGTCCTGCGCCCCTGGTTCCCTCACTTTCGTCCTTCTCTTGTGCACATTATGTTTTATTTATCTATTCTGAATAGCGGGGAAGCTGAACTAAGTGGAGTGGAAATTGTGATTGTATCGTTTTTGGTTCAAGCAGCACCATGTGATTGGACAGAAAAGACAAATTATATAGTATGGAATGAAATTGATGTGCATAGAATGAAATGAATAAGGAGAATTCGTATGCGGACCACCTAGACAAATTTAAGATGGAAGGTAATTAGCTTTTTTATTTTTCCAAGCGTCAGTTCTAATTAATACATTCTCAAAGTGTTCCACACTCCCTAAAAGGCCGTTATTCCCTTATTTTTACTGATAATTGTGATATCCAAGTTCGTTCGCGCAGTTTGATTAATCCACCAATTCTTGCTACTTCCCACTAGCACATGACTTGGTAACTTTCACTAAGGCTTAGATTGATGTGAAGAATTCACCTGGCATTGCCTTGCCTGAGATTTGAAGCTTGTTCTCAAGGTTGTTACTCCATCTATTCAACTACTAAGGCACCCATTGAGGGCACCCTTACTCCATGATACCATTGGAAGCTCTTTCTTACCTCTCTTTTGGTGCCTAAGATTTGTATGACATGTCCATATGCGGGTCCAAAGATCATAAAGATAGTCAACCGCTTTTCAGGTGTTAGTTTATTTGAAGCAGCCATAAGCTGCAATTTGCTAAAAAACGGATGTCCTTGATTTGAAAGCTCAACTGAGCAGAGATCAACCAGCAACATAAAGTGTTCACGCCATATCTTGTTTTGCTGCTAGGAGTTGATCCTTTTTTTTCCCCCACTTCATCTCCTTAATTTTAACATACAGCCAAAGGTACCGATATACATATGCTAAGATGGGAAAGGATAAAAACAATATGAGGTGTAGCATATGGGATTGGGCTGCATTTTAGTTGGTGCGGAGACCAGATGAGATGGTCTCTCTCTCTCTCTCAAGGGCCGAAGGGTGTGGTTGTTCGTACATTGCTTCTACTATTAAAGACAATAAAAGCTGAGAAGGCTTATCTAGTCCAGCTCTGCCTACGTCGATAACCAAATTTTAAGTGGATGCTCAGTGTACCAGTTATACTTTGACTTGTTAAATATCTTGTACGAATGCCAGAGCATGGATTCCTAAATTATACGATGTCGCTTATTTATTCGCGGAGAGCCGTTACACATCCCAAAAAAATAAAATAAAAATGGAGAGCTGTTACTGATAAAATACCATTCTGTATCAAAGTCACCATGTGTTTTGACGATGCTAAAAACTATAGAGTAGTGATTGAAAATGTCAATATTAGCTGCCAAAATTGTTATCCTTATCTTTTTCTTTTCTGATGAGTTCATAGCATCAAATAGGTGCACAAAAAACGTGAAGTACTAGTTTTATATACCATGAGACAACAGGGCTCTTAACTTGTTATCCATCCAAAGCAAGCTACTTTAGCTTGTGCTTTAATTTACAAGTCATCTGCCAAGGCCACTGTCCTCTTCTACCCCCTTTAGCCATAAGTACATTGTAGCATGAATTCTCTGTAAACATCGCATCTTTTCTAGCTTTCTAGTGTAGGACATACTTCCTCTTACAATTTTATTCTGCTTTTGTCTCTAGATCAAACACAGCTTAAGAGAATATGTGATTCCAACAGTATTTTCTTGTCAATTTTATTATTTTAAGTCTTTAATGTTACAAACATTACATAAGTACTAAGTTAGAAATAATAATTTTCCAATCAAGGTTTCTAAAATGCATTGACGCCTGCTCTGAAGAAGCATATGTATAGTGTAAAACATTTTAAGCTAGGTAGCAAATTGCAAGATCATTCCTATCTACAATTCAAAGCAATGTAGCATTAGCTGACACTTTCTTCTGTATTAAGCTGAAAAGTTTCTATGCTAACTCAGATTCGTTCCTGTGACTTAAGTCATTAATATTTTCCCTTTTTACATCTATATCTTTGAAAGGTTATGCTGTTTCCGTCTTTTCTGTCTATCTTTTGTTGTTTGTTATAAAATGTATTGATGTGAAGTATCCATCTCACCTTCTGGCCTGGCAACCAAGAAAGAAATGAACTCCTTGATGTAGTTTCAACTTAAATTAATTTCAGTTCTATTACAAGGTGGTTATCTTGAAGATTGTTCATCTTTCTTTCACTACTTTTTGCAGGTACACTATATTAGTATATATCCATTAAATGCATCATTTTTGCATGTATACCTTTCATTATTTGCAGTTCAACAAATTCTGTTCAGTTACTCTGGTTTTAATCTCTGCCAAATGATTTCTAACTGTTGGTTCATGACTTTTTCTGTTTACAGCATTGTGCAGGTGTAAATTGTTTGGCTGTATTGAAGTCATCAGCAGCTGATGGATGTGACTACCTATTTACTGGGAGTAGAGATGGCACATTAAAGAGATGGGCGTTGGCTGAAGATGGTGCCACCTGCTCTGCTACATTTGAGTCACATGTCGACTGGGTACTGGCCTGTCTGGCTTGCTAGTTTTATTTCCCTGCCCCTGCTGAAGTTTAATTTCATCTAGTTTTCAATATATATAATCGAGAAGAATATTTGCGTTCCTCAGATAAGGATCACCAAGTATTAGTTCCTAGCTTCTGCAGTGCTCCATTTTGGCATGGAATATAGCAGATTAGATGAGTGAACCTCGCAACCTGGTGCACATACTAGGATGTGTTGTTGACTTGTCTTTGAGATACTTAGTTTAATACTTGGTGATGCAACTATATCCTGTTTTATCATGTTTATTGTGAATATCACAGACGTTGAGTTGTTCTCGGGGCTCATTAATCGTGCAGGTAAATGATGCAGTTCTTACAGGCAGTAACCGATTAGTGTCATGCTCATCAGACACCACAGTCAAGGTTTTACATCTCTTTGAACTTTTTATTATATAAATTTGTGTAAAACTTTTACAGTTTCTATATAAAACTAATTTCGAAATTTCTCTGCAAAATTTATGTGGATCATTAGGTGTGGGATGGCTTATCGGAGGGCTCTTGTATTAAGACACTCCGCCAGCACTCTGATTATGTCACCAGCTTAGCGTCAGCAGAAAAAAATGTAAAATTTTTCTACAAAACCTTTTCTTATTGATTAATCGTTTGATGAATCAAAGTTATGGCCGAATCTTTTGGTTTTAATGTGAGTTTATTTCCCTGTAATTTCTGATTTGTTGTTACCATAATAACAGAGCAACGTTATTGCATCTGCTGGTCTTGGTGGTGAGGTTTTCATATGGGATCTTGAAGCTGCACTTGCTCCGACATCAAAATCAGGTGATGCAACCGAAGAAGACCGTTCAAATGGTGTCAATAGTTCAGGAAGTTCATTGCCCATGACAAGCATCCGCCCTATTAGTTCGAGCAATAACATTTCCTTGCACACCCAGTCTCAAGCATATATTCCTGTGGCTGCAAAAGGCCATAAGGAGTCAGTATATGCATTGGCAATGAATGAGAGCGGATCCCTTCTTGTTTCTGGTGGAACTGAGAAGGTATGTTTCTGGTTGTTAGGTTAGTTTTTAATCTATTGGAATGTGCAGTTAGCTTACTACCAAAGCAGCTGTGTGTATGACTGTGTTCTGATTTTCTTCTAGGTTGTGCGTGTTTGGGACCCAAGAACTGGTTCCAAGACCATGAAGCTAAAAGGTCATACAGATAATATTAGGGCACTACTGATAGATTCTACTGGCAGGTATGTTGGATAAGCGATGCTGTGAAGGCCCTTTGACTGCTTTTAGCTTAAGTTGCAATATTCTTTGTTCATCTAAATACCATTGCTTCTAGATGCAAAAAAAAAAAAGGTGGCAAAAGCTTATTTAATTGTCTAGGCATAATAATATATTAAGACGCACAAAATCTTAATCGTAAAACAATATACTAAATAAGTTATTATCAAATACGTAAATAAATGTATAAATAAATTGTGATCTCTCAGGCGGCATTGTTCTGTCTCCCAACATGAAGTTACATTATTGGTCCATGTTCCACGTAGCTTTAGAGAAGTACATTCTGTATCCATATCTAGATGTTTTGCTCTTGGGTTAAGTTCCTATACCGGTCGAGGCATCCCTAGTGCTTTCAGAGTATGGGTAGTGTGACCTATTGAATTCTTTTCAATAATGATTTTACTCCATTTTTGTAGGTTCTGCATATCTGGGTCATCTGATTCCATGATTAGGTAAGTATTGATTGTTCCATTACCTAGTTTTCATAGACAACGGCTTCCTCTGCGTGGTGGTGGTTTGGGGTTGAATCCTTAAATTCTGGCAAGTTTATGTTAGTGCAGTAAACAGCTTGGCTATGCTATCTGCATTGTTTTGTGAAAAGAGGTCATATATATTTTCCAAATCATATTTTGTGTCCACAGTCCACACTAGTCTGATTTTCATCTGATTAGAAACTTCACTTTGCCTCCAACACTTCAGACTGTGGGATCTAGGTCAGCAGCGATGTGTGCATTCTTATGCTGTGCATATGGATTCTGTATGGTCACTTGCTAGCACTCCGACATTTAGTCATGTCTATAGCGGTGGAAGAGACCTCTCTGTAAGTGAACTTGATACAATTTATCCAATATGGCTCTAGCAAAAAAAATGGCTCTCTCTCTCTCTCTCTTATGTATATATGTATATCTCTCTCTACCCGAATTTCTATGCTTTCAGGGTAGGGGTAAGGTCTGCATACACACTACCCTCCCCAGACCTCACTAATTGGGATTATACTGGGTGGTTGTTGTTGTTGTTGTTGTTGTTGTTGTCAGAGCCATTGTTCTCTTTGCTAAATTTTATTTGCACTTGCAGTTGTACTTGACAGATTTGGCAACAAGGGAGAGTGTATTGCTCTGCACGAAGGAGCACCCTATTTCGCAGTTAGCATTGCATGATGACGGCATTTGGGTGGCCACAACTGATTCATCTGTACATAGGTGGCCTGCAGAAGTGCGTAATCCCCAGAAAGTTTTTCAAAGAGGGGGCTCATTCTTGGCTGGAAACTTGTCCTTTTCCAGGGCGAGGGTTTCTCTAGAAGGATCTACACCTGTGAGTTTCAACCCCTTTATATCCTTTTCTAATATTATGGTTAAACATACTTGTAATTGCATCTGCTGGGTTCCAAAATAACTGCTAGTTCTAGATTCTCCTGGGCTTAACCAAGAAAGTCTTATCAAATTCAAATGCCTATTGTCTATTGACATGCTAACATAAGTTGCTATATGTAAGACTCTATTGGGGAAGTTATTAAAGAGGAGAGTATTAGGATTTATTATTTTTTGTGAGCTCTCTATGGATCATTTGTATTTCTAAGTCAAAATATTTTTTTCTTTTTCTTTTTCTTATGTGGCTTAACAATTGTAGTTGATCCTTGTTTGCTTTAAATCCAAAGTGTTTGAGGAAATAAGCAAGCAATTTATTCCCAAATATTCTTTTCTTTCTTTCTTTCTTTCTTTACATATTTAAAATCTTGAAAAAACTTACAGTTGGCCAATAATGTAGGTGCCTGTCTATAAAGAACCATCTCTTAGCATTCCTGGAACTCCAGGAATTGTGCAACACGAGATTTTGAACAACAGAAGGCATGTCCTGACTAAGGTAAATTTGTCTTGCCTTTTTCCCTTGTGGCTTCTGACTTATTTTTTTAAATGGGTTAAACTATCTTTGAAGAATATAATTATGTAACCTGATTCTGGATTGTGCTTTTAAAGGATGCTGCTGGTACAGTGAAGTTGTGGGAGATCACTAGAGGTGCTGTGATTCACAACTATGGAGAGGTTAGAATGTAATGTTTCAAGTGATGTGCTAAGTGACAATGGCATGTGTTGAGAACGCTTTTACTTAATTATCACCTTCTGTCTCTAAGTTTTTTTTGGTTGTGTCCTCTTAACTTCCTTTCACCATGTTTTTTTTTTCTTTTTCAAATGTAGGTTTCATTTGAGAAGAAGAAAGAAGAACTTTTTGAGATGGTAAATATCTTTGTAGAATTCTCCAACTTTCATATGCAAATTACTTCTGATATTGTTTGCCTCTTCAGGTGAGCATCCCTGCATGGTTCACTGTGGACACTAGGCTTGGAAGCCTGGCTGTACATCTGGATACTCCACAATGCTTTTCTGCTGAGATGTACTCTGCTGACCTCAACATTCCGGGGAAGCCTGAAGATGACAAGGTATTTACTGATACGCTTCATCTGAACTTTTAGATATTTCAGATCTTATTTAGCTGCCATTTTCTTTTTGAAATGGTAAGGATTACTATATATTTATGCAAGAGATGAACTAACTTTTGTGTTTGGCTTTTTTAATACTTAGGTTAATTTAGCTCGAGAAACTCTTAAAGGGTTGTTGGCTCATTGGTTAACCAAACGAAAGCAGAGATTTGGATCTCAAGCTTCAGCCAATGGGGAAGCCCCACCTGGAAAGGATGTATCTACAAGGAATTTGACTGCATCAAGAGTTGAAGTAGACGGTAATGCTGACAATGATTCTGCAGTATATCCCCCCTTCGAATTTTCAGCAGCATCCCCTCCATCAATTATTACAGAGGGCTCTCAAAGTGGTCCATGGAGGAAAAAGATTACTGATTTAGATGGAATGGAGGATGAGAAGGACATGCCATGGTGGGTAATGGATTGTGTGATGAACAATCGCTTGCCTCCCAGGGAAAATACCAAGTAATATTTCAATATAACTGTTTTCTAAGTTGTTCACAGTCCTTGGCTTGCATGCTGATATTATAGAGCATTCTTTTACAACTAAAAGGGAAGTCTTCTTGGAGGGCAGTTACATCTCCAGTAACCCTCTGAGTTACAGCAATACTTGAAAAACACATTATGGTCTTTCCTTCTTCACGTGCAAAATTACTATTTCCACTGACCAGTTTTCCCCCTCTTCTCAATGGTTTGCAGATGTAGCTTCTACTTGCATCCATGTGAAGGTTCTACTGTCCAGATCCTTACCCAAGGAAAGCTAAGTGCACCTCGCATATTAAGAATTCACAAAGTAAGCATCTTTTCCTTGAATCTTCTGGTTTATTCAGTGTTGTGGTGATCTTCAGAGGCCCCTGTTGGCTACTCACATCACTTGTTATGTTCTGCATACTACACTTCCACATTTTTCTTTTCGTGATTCTCTTACAAATCAGTTGCAAAATAATCTACATTATGTAGAGGACGAATATGACAAAGTTGCACTGATTTGTTTTTCAGGTCATCAACTATGTCGTTGAAAAGATGGTTCTTGACAAACCCATGGATAATATAAACTCAGATGGAACTGGAGGACAGGTGACACACCCAGCTCTTGGAGGAGATGGCTTATTTCGGACTGGGTTGAAGCCTTGGCAAAAGCTTAAGCCATCTATAGAAATCTTGTGCAATAACCAGGCAAGTTCAGGTTTCTGTCTTCTAGTGTGTGGTATGCTTAGCTGGTTAAGAACTAATTTCAAGCACTGTTTTGTTTTTCCATTTCATCTTTTTATACTTTATGGAAGTTTTGAAAGTCATATTTTAGCATTAGGACTGCCAACCAATCTTTCTATATGTTGGAGGATGTAGTAGATAATTGGTCAGTTGGTAATATGTAGGCCCTGCTCACTCTGGTTTCTGGTTAATGGACTCCCTTTTGTTATTTTACCAGGTTTTATCTCCTGATATGAGCTTAGCAACTGTCCGTGCCTATATATGGAAGAAACCTGAAGATCTTGTCCTCAACTACCGGGTGTTGACGAGCAGGTGATAGTATTATCTTTATCAGGTATATTCATCATTTTTTCTTTACCTATTTTGTATTTTGCATTTTGCATTTTGCATTTTGCTTTCTACACTGCACCCACCTACCCCACCCACTCTTCTTTTTGGGCAGTTCAATTGCTTCCATCTTTTTTCTTTTGGATGGAGCTATTTTGGTGGGTTGGTTGTGATTTAGAGTTGATTAGTTGGTGAGGGATAGATGAGAAGGAGTTTGGGGCTTTGATGCAGACCAAATACTCATGCTATGTGGTGACAAATAACAATCCTTAGCGCTATTTCATTAGTATGATTTAAGAGTTGTAATTGCTTTTCCTGGTTACATTTCCAAACAATCTGATAGTTTCACCTCCAGCTCTGATTTAGCGACAAAACAAACCAAAAATCTTAGTCAGGGGCACTGTTCTATATATCTCAAAGATGCAATCATATGTCCTACCTACGTTTTACTTGATCTCCCGTTTGCTAGCTCTCACTTGTCTGTTTTTGCTTTGATAGCTTGCTGCATTGACTAAAGTATTGAGAACTTGTATCTTTTCCTTGCAATTGGACATTGCTATATTCTTCCTGCTTTTTCAAATTCAAAATAATCAAAAACTCTGCCTTGGACTTTCAAAGGATCTGCTAACCAATTCTCTCTCTCCCTCAGTCCTCTGATTATTGGCTAGTTGATTACTGTTATCAGGTAGTCCTTGCTTCAACTTGTATTAGAGCATGTTCCTTCTTTCCCTGCATCCCTTTACCAAAACGTAAAACCTAGTAAACTGGAGAACTCTTTGGTTTTCAATTGTCCCTTGTTTTCACTATTGGTGCTGGTTGTAAAATTAGGAAAAGTTTGATTCTTCCACGGTCGTTACAATATATAATGTAGTTTTGAGGTATAGGTGCCATGATATTCTTTTATTTTTAGATGATATGAATAAGTGTTTTCTAAAGGCAAATAGAGAAACCACAACTATCACATGTTTTCTGATTTTTTGTTCATATACAGAGGAAGGCATGCTTGAGCAATTCATTTACAAAGGTTTAGCATTCAACTGGCTGCCGGCTGCTGTCATGATTTATTGCTTCCTTGTAGATCTGTGATTCAAGTGGTTGGATTAATTAGGAAAATTCACACGCGGACCACTTTGCTGTTTGCACATCGTTAAGGTGATAATTATTATTGAATTTTGGTTTTTGGTGCTTTTAGAAAAAATAGAAAGCTTGCATTTGCTAGAGGAAGGATTTTTGGTTTTGAGGGTACATGAGACTGAATTTCTCAAGAGAAAGAGCTCATGGCAATGTCGGGGAGCTAGATGAGGCTATAATGCAAATGCAAGGGTTGGGATGTTTGGATTGTCTTCCAACAACCACACCGTAGGGAAGGTGAATAATATCTCCAGAAGTAAAATTTATCTCTTCTGACCGAAGTAATTTATGTATTTACTTTCTTTCCTGTTTCATTTACGTCGTAAATCTTCTTTGTTATTAGTATTCTCAGTTTTAGCGGGGAAGATTTGGTGATAGGCATTTACATAGCAGAGCAAACTGTTTTTACATCGACCTAGCCAGTTCTTACTGACGTTGCTATGGTGTTGCTCTGAATTTCGGACATGGTGAAGTTTTGTGCTTCTGTATTTAGAACTATATCTATTAATCATTCAAGTTTTGAATGAAATATTCTGGAAATAATGATGGAAAATAGAAGTGCAGTCCTAAAACAATAATGGTGTTTGGGATCAGAATGCATTCAAGACAAACTTGGATTATAAGGTTCTTTGCACTCTGTATATACTCTGTGAGAGGTATGGACATGATGTAAAGAATTACGGTAGAAGTTTTCATTGCCACAATGCTAAAAGTTATAGGATCTCCAAATTTAACACTGTACAAAAGGTTCAATGTAGTATCTTATTAGCTTAATTTTTTTTCCTTTAATGATTCTACTTAAGAACTTTACTAATATTGTTTAAGAGCATAAGATTAACAATTAAGTTACCATCTTTTAATGATTTTCTCATGATTTTACTAGTATCTTAATTTTCATAGATTTTCAAGACGTTATTTTGGACTAATAATTTGATGAAACACAAGGTTAAGAAAGCAGATGAAATATTTTGAAAACGTTCCATACTATCTCAATTGCTACAATAGTTAGACTACTCGTTTGGATTAGCTGATTGTAAATAACTGAGAAACTTGAAGGGCTGAAATTAATTTTTAATTTAGTATTTACGAAACTTATAATAAATAGTTGATGTATGGTAGAAATATATTGATAAGTTGTTCTTTTATTAAAATGACTAAAATATTCTGAAAAACTTTACAAAAAGTTATAAATTAAAAAAATTCTTTGTAAAGAAAAAGATGAACAACGAATATGGAAGGAAAAGAAAGTTAAAAAATTTATTTTGGGAACAATATTCTGTGAATTAGAAAATATTATTAAGGATAAACTAGTAAAAACTTTGGTCAAATTAAAAGTGCTTATAAGCTAAAAAATCATGACTTGGGGAGATCAACTTATAGCTGATTCATTATAACTTTTTGATATATTTATCCGTACCGTTATACTTTAGGTTCATATTTATCCCTACACTCTTCAAAAGAGGTTACATTTGCCCTTCGTTATAGCTTTTTGACATATTTATCCTTACAATTATACTTTAGGATCATATTTGTCTCTTATCCGTTAGATCGCCATGTCCCGACTTTGTTTTCCTAAATGGCGCCTATGTGGATTTCTTTTTCTTTCAATTTAAATATGGTCACCTATTTAAGATAATTTAACCTGCCCACCCAATTTAAATAAGAATTCATTAAATCCAATGGTGTGCAACTTTTCGTAATTTACTTTGATTACTGCAATAATTATGAGTTATATTGAATTAGTGATTTTGAGTTCAAAGTTACTGTTTGCCAATATGTTGCCGTTGCTATATCGTTATTGTGTTTCGCACAATCTTCCCCTATCAGGAAATTCCTTTTCGTGGATCAATCATGGTCAATTGACCCAGTTTAGACTCTACACAGTTGTATCTCTACAAACACTTCAAAACATCATTGAGTGATTCATGCCTCCTAACTCCTAAGTATTAAAGAGAAACAAATTAACATAGACAAAGTTGTATACGGTCCCATTTCGTCCTTTGATGAAAAAAGTGTACCACGTTGGAAGGTCAGGACGTCAAGTTCGGGGTCGAAGTTCCTTTCCAAGGTCGAGGTCGATATCACTTACCGAGGTTAGAAAAGGGCGTACTTCGAGAGGGTACCAATATAGTTCATCAACGGAAAGAGCGAGATATCCGCAACAGACCGAAGATTATGGCGTCAATTTCTGAGTGGATTGATCCTCGACGGTTAATCAGTTGTCAAATATAATTTCTTACTATAATTAGAAGTGTACCTTATTTAGGACTCCCCTATTATATAAAGAGGGATCCCGTTCATTTGTTGACGGATAAGAAAATATACGCTCATTACTTTCTTGCTATTTTACCTACTGTTCACTAGAATTGCTTTATCATTTTGCTATTTCTATTATCACATTTTGAGACTACCGTAGGTCGAGGTCGAGATTTGGCTTGCATACTGGTTCGATTTATTTTATTCTTTAATTTATCTATTTAACTCCCTTTTATCAATTGACATTAAAGTGAATCAAATATCCTTAAAATCACAATATAAGTTTAATTGTTACTCGAATTTTAGGGTAAACAGTTTGGCGCGCAGCGTGGGACTAAGGATAATAGTGATTGTTTCGGTGCTGATTTTGACAACACACATTATTTCACACTTGTTTTTGTCAAGAATTTTTGCTCTCGGGTGAAAATATGTCAAACTCACAAAACACACCCGTACATGGTGATGATGGTCTCGAATTTCATGGGGAAAACGATAATGTAATTGGGTGGCCATATTTAACTTGGAAGAAAAAGAAATCCACATAGGCGCCATGTAGGAAAACAAAGGTGGGACATGACGATTTAACGGATGAATGGATAATTTAATGAAGAGCTTGCTTCCTTTGATGTGATGTGAGCAAAAACGACTTTAGGACCCATTTGGCAATAGATTTTGTCAAAATATATTTAGGTTTTTTTTGGCAAATACATATTTGGCTATAAATTTTATCTATTTGGTCCAGAATATCGCTATTATATTTTTTAAAAATGCCCCAAATTGTTGTATTGTATAAAAGAGCCATCCATTTATTATTTTGTAATAATGTTGTTTCATCTTCTAATAGTGTATTATGTAGTTTATTATAAAAATGATAATTTTGTACCAAGTTTATTTAAGCTTAGGACTATGGTTGCGTAATATAATGAATGTTGTTAATAAAAGTAGTGTTGGCTATTTGTGATAGTTTTTAGAAATTGTGGGTATAAGTCATGTTTTATTTTTTTCAAAAAAAAAAAATAAAATATATTTTGAAAACTTATGTCCAAACACATTTTGATCTTCAAATAAAACTTCACCCAAATTAATTTTTCAAAATAAATTTGGAAATCTATAGCCAAATGCTAGCTTAAAGTTGAATATGGTTATGTGAAGCTGTTGGCTTATCGGTAATTCCTTATGCTGTTGAGAGACTTTAATTTTATTTATTTATTATTATTATTTTTCCATCAAACAGAAAACATTTCAATTATCCAGCAGTCCAGAAATGACATGAACTTTTTAAATGCAAAAATGGAGAAGCCGAATCTGGCAACATCAGTTGAAATTCACTACACTACAGACCAACACAAAATAGTAGGACATCGATCAAGAAGAGGTAATAAAGAGTATTTTCATGTACTTGCACATTTAGCACCTATTTACACGATCAGAGTCTCGAGTTCTGCCCTGTAAATTCTTTTCCTTTGATCTGATGTTTCTGTCACTGATCTTTCAAAACTTTGGCGAGAGCATCAAAAACACCCTGTAAAGTAACATCCTCCACAATGAGGACCTTATCCCTGGATTTCGATCCAGAACCTATAGAAACTTGTCTTCTTTTGACCCCAATAACGGAGCTTATATAATCGATTAGGGCAGCATTAGCTTCACCATCTTTAGCAGGTGCGTCTATTTGGACACCAACTGCATCGTCATCCAAGTCAGTGACGGTGGCGATTTTGGACCCTGGCTTGGCGTGGATCATGATTGCGACTGACGATGGAGGAATGGCGCGGATGCACGCCGGAATTTTGGGAGTTGAAACAGCCGGCTGAGTTAACTCGGCTGAGTTGCTTTTACCTTTGCTTTTCTTCGAGGGAGGCATCTCTAATCTAAAGAATGGATACCTGTTAGAGACTTTAATTATCAGAACCGGGGAATTTCAATAAGTTTATTAAGGAATTAACCCGACATATCTAAGAAAAATAATATTTCATTTTTTTAAGGAAAAAAAAACAATCATTAAATAAATACAAAAAAGGCTAGACCTAGTTATCAGGTTGGAAAATAACGGGCCTCACTCATGACCCAATTTGATCCCAGCAGACCCAAGCTCATGCAGTATAAGAGGAGGAAAAAGTGGGCAAAGTGCAGCAATAGCCACTTTTAAGCCCGTTATTTAAAATATATCCATAATTTATAATTTATTTAAGATTAATCAATTCACCCAAACTTCAGAACTAAGTAAGTATCCTGAATTTCAAATTAGCAGCTAAAAAATTCAGGACATTAAGTGTCTTGAATTTCTGAACTACTAATTTAAATTTCAGGACATAAGTTTCGAACTTCTAGACATAATTTTCGAACTTTAGGACACGATGTCTTAAAGTTTGAACTTTAAGGTTTAAACTCTAGGATGTTGTGTCTTGAAGTTTGATCGAAATTGGTTAATCTTTGAATATATTGTAAACTGTGGATATATTTTAAATAAAATACTGAAAAGTGGCTATCTGGTGTCATTTCCACGAAAAGGTAAGGGAAAAGGAAAATGGAATTTTGAGTTATTTATGTTTTTTTTGGGGC
>MU730491.1:23134-53537 GCA_026770625.1 Nicotiana glauca
GTAATTAGGCTTTTCGGGGTTTTTTCTCATTTCTGTAATGTAATTAAGGTCGTTGTTAACTCTACCCACATAATTGCTCTGTATGCGTTCTGATTTTGTGTTTTCTCTCTACTGAATGGGATAACTGTTTAAAGAAACACAATACTCCAAATAAGTTATACACATAATTGATATGGCCTTTAGGGAGCGATCGTTTGGTTTTTAAACAAGTTATGCATGGATGAAGAAAAATAATACTATAGTTTAGAAACATATTATGTACGGATTATAATAAGATATCAATAATACAGTGTTAGTAATAACTAATAACGGTATTTTATTCGTGGGAATAAAAGCAATTTTATGCAGTATAAGTCAACATCACTAACGAAATATCACTTCAGATAGCGATGTCCTTACCTTTACCAAACAAGAACACTAATGTAATGATTATTTTTATTTATTATTGCTCAATATTGACAGCAAATCTAAAGTAGATAAATGTTAATTTTATTCATTATTGCTCAACAATGACAGCGAATCCAGAAAAGATCAATGTCCACCCAAATTGCATATTAAATAGTTTATTTGATACGGATAGAAATGAGACGTCACATAGAAAAAAGTCTTTACGAAAAAGAATTCTACTCAAATGGATGAATTTCACATATCGAAAGTACAAATTTCCCTATTTTGACTATGATTAACAATTTATTACGGGAAAGATAATTAGTTATAATTTTATTTCAAAGGAAAAGGAAAGAGAAAGAAGGAAATATTTTAGGTGGTTTGCAAATTATAGAATCTGCCACCAACAGTCACCATCAAACAATTCAAGCTACTTACGAGATTCTCCATTCTCTGCAAAAGTTGTAGTAGCATTTTTTACCATTAAAATTTCTCATTAATGGAGAGTATTTCCCATAAAAAGCCACACATGGGTTCTTCTGATTTGGTAAGTAAACATCCAATCTCACCTTCATTTACAAATTTTTAATTGTTTATGAATTATGAACAGTGCATGTGCTTTTGTTATCTCGAGAAATTTCCAAGAATTTTGTAAAATATTGTAGCTGGTTGGCATGTTTCAATAGTTCAAGTAAGGCCACATGTAAAAGTTGTAGTTTTGTCAGACCCCACTTGCCTTATTTTACTATATCTCTGCACCTTCCACTTTCACCTCACTGAGAGGGTAATTTGTCTGTTCTGGATTAGCTATGAAGTACTAGTGGTGAATTCATTGTTGTTTTTTGTGTGTGTTTATTTATTGTAATAGACCTTTTTTTGGACAAGAATCTAACAAAACTTTGTGTCTTTAAGCTTTCTTTAATTGGTTGGTTGGTTCAGATTTCATGTGATAAGAGGAGTCTTGAGTTTTCAAAGTTTCTTTGTTTTTGCAAATCAGTCATTCATTTCTGGTTTCTTTCACTTTCACCAGCTATTCTTCTTGTCATTCCTTTTGATGGTAGTGGTGGACAAAACGTGTTAAATTTCGCTTTCTAGTGTTGTTTTCATAAACATATAGAGAGTGAGAGAGAGGGCCTATATTTTGGAGCCTATTCAGTACTTGTTCAACAGTTTGAACTTTACAGTTTGTGGCCATTGGTTGCCGAAACCATGGCTTCTCTTCTGCGAAATTTCTGGGCAACCCCTCGTTTTGCTCTTAACCAAGACTATAAGCCTCGGTGTATAGCTAAAATCAGGTGCTTAGCTAGCAGAGACTCCACATTATTATCTTCGGATACTGTTACAGTTAATGGCGTGTCTTCTATTGAGGAAAAGGAGAAACTTATCCCAGTAGATGATGTGGAAAATAGTCATCTGACTTCAAGTATTAAGGAGAAGAGCAAAGAGGATATTCAAGACAAGTTGGAACCCCTTTGGGATGACGGATATGGAACTCAAACTGTGAAGGATTTTCTTGAGATAGGATCGGACATTATTAAGCCCGATGGAGGTCCTCCACGCTGGTTTACTCCCATATCAGCTGGCCCTCCTCTGAAAAACTCTCCTCTCCTTCTTTATCTGCCTGGTAATCTTCAAAATGAAAAGAAAAATAATTATTGAACAAAGCTTTTGTTATAATTTAGTGGTACAGATATGGGAATTAACACCAGTATTTGTAGTCCTAATTTTTTGAGGAAAAGCCTTTGAATCGATTAGATATATGTAGCAGTTCATTTCAGCAAGTCATATGTGCGATTTCTATCAGCTTATTGGGGTAGGGTTAAGGTATGCGTACACACTACTTCCCCAGACTCCAGTTTGTGGAATTTTACTGGGTCGTTGTTGTTGTTGAATGTGTGCGATTTTTAGGACACAGTTTTTGCTGTTGAATTTCTGTAGGGTTTCCTTTGCATTTTTAGATGTAGCAATACATTTCAGCAAGCCAAGCATGCTGCTCCTAAGATACAGTTTTTATTGTTGAATTTGAATGACTAACTAGAATGCTATCCGAATTTATAGGAATGGATGGCACTGGTTCGGGTCTTGTTTTACATGAGAAGGCTCTTGGGAAGTAAGTACCGCACACTCTTCTATAACATGTAATAATATTCATCTGGTTCTGGTAACTCTTAGGGGTTGGCCTGGTGGCAATTGACTTGAGCCTTGGGGTTTGCTCCCTTTCAAGGTCTCAAGTTCGAAACCCACTGGGTGCAAACAATTTCTGAGGGCCATCGGACCGGGTAAAACCTGAATTAACCGTGGTGCACTTGCGGGAAACTCCTTGCCGAGGGCCTGTGCACCCCCGGGATTAGTCGGGGCTCGAAGAGACTCGGACACCTGGTGGAAAATCAAAAAAAAAAATAAAAATATTCATCTGGTTCTGGTATTGTTCTTTCCCTATTAATGCCGAGGAAGCAATCAGTCAGCTTCATGATTCCACAAGTATATGATATTGTAACTTGCTTGTTGCAGAGTTTTTCAGGTTTGGTGCTTGCATATTCCTGTGTATGATCGAACACCTTTTGGCGGTATAGTATTTCTTCTCTTAATTACTGCTTTGTGCATATGTTGGTTGGTTCAATTGAGAAACCATCTATTCTGGATTTATGTTGTACTTGCAACAAGTATCAATTTTAGAAGCTTTACTGTACAAAATCACCAAGCGAAAGAGGTCACTGTTAAAACAATATCATAAGTTCCTGCATTTGCAAGGACTGATAGAAAGAATTTGGGTGACTACTTGAAGAAGAAACATTGGAGGCTGCTGGAAGGAATCAATATAGAAGGCAGTAATTTGACATTATGTATGTCTCTCCAATTATCTCACATGTGTCTCTCTTTTAAATGATTGAATTAAGAACCAAACTACTTGATCACATGCTTAGGGAATAAAAATTGGCAGAGAGAAGAAATTGGAGTTTTATGTTTTCTTGCATTCTACTTCTTTTTCTTTTCCATATAGTTGTCCTTGTATGGTTAACTGCCAGACAAAAGATTTAAAAATTGGAAAAAATGGTGAAGGTCTACTTCTTACTGTTTGGAGAGTGGGGTTGAGGAAATTATAATGATGCTTTTTTTTGTGGGTTCAGTCATTTGGAGTTTCTTTCTTACTGTTTGCAAGGTGGAATTAAGCTATGAGCTCAGAATATTTCTTTGACATATGTTGATTTTATCTGAATGTGTTTTGTTTTGGTTCATCTGTAAGTTGAGATTTATCACAGCTGGAAAAGAATATAGTTTATGATAAAAATCTATTTGCTTAAATCGTATAGAGTTGGTGGAATTTGTCGAGGAAACTGTGAGGGTGAAGCATGTTTCATCTCCAAACAAGCCTATATACTTAGTTGGAGATTCATTTGGAGGGTGCTTGGCTCTTGCTGTTGCTGCTCGTAGCCCTAAGATTGACCTTGTTCTAATATTAGCTAATCCAGGTAGCTATCAGAAAGAGAGCAACTTCTTTCTCTCCTTATGGCATGCGGTAATAATCCATTATCTAATTTTTAATTCTCTATCTTTCAGCAACTTCATTTGCCAGGACGCCTCTCCAACCTCTGCTTCCTCTTCTAGAGTCTTTGCCTGATGAATTTCATGTGACAGTCCCTTATCTTCTGAGCTTTATTATGGGTATAATTCAATCTCTTCCCGAGAATATATCCGTCTCTAACCCAAGTTTAGTCTTGGTGCATTTGTTGAAACATTTCTTTGATTTCTGACTTTAACAAGATCTGTGTTGCCATTCTTGTTATTTTAGCCGTTGCGTGTTAATTGATGGTCGTCATTTTCCTCTTTAGCTGAATAAAATTTCAAGTTTTCATAGTGTTGATATTTCTTCTACTAGAAACTTGTACCACACATATAAATCTTGATCGGAGTAGTTCCGGAATTATTAGAAATGGTGTATTTTTAGCCACACATCTATCCAAAACTGAGTCGCTTATGCATCCTTAGTTCTTGTTGATTTTCTTCCTGTTAGAAAATCGTGTTGAAGAGGATATATTTTTTATAACCCGTTATTTCGTCCTTTTCCCCTTTTGCATTGATGAACAATGTGCAGTTGCAACTGGCAAGTTCTTCATATTGTCGACAAAATAATGTGCCATGTCTGCATCAGGTGATCCAATGAAGATGGCGATGGTTAACATTGATTCCATGCTTCCTCCTAGACAAATTATTCAATGTCTCACTGACAACCTCACTGCTTTCCTGGCCCACCTTTCTGTAAGTTCTGCTTGAACTACTTCGATTCTTCCTGGATTTAGGTTTCTCCAATGCTACAAGAAGACTTTTGTATAGCTGGTTTTAGCGAGTGCTAGTTTCAGTTTCTTGACTTGTTGTCTAGGATAATAACTATGATATTAACCAAAATGATAGTTCTGTCAGACCTTGGATCAAATTAAAACAGAACTTCTTGTATAAGTGACAGAACTTTTCATGTTTAATTACTCTAGAAATTATACTAAGAGAGTAGAAGAGAGAAGGCCACAATTAGAAGTAGCAGAAGAGGAGAATGTGCATACTAGAAGAAGAACGGCCATTGTTTAAAGAAGAAAAATAAGAAGATTGATGCTTCTGCTTGGTCAATCAAATGATTTGAAGTTCCATATCATTTTTCTCCGCTAGGAAATTGTTTCGGGATTCATGTTACAGTAATTGTATCCCTTCCCTTTCTTCAGGGTGTGGCTGATATTATACCAAAGGAAACTCTTCTCTGGAAGTTGAAGCTTCTTAGATCTGCTTCATCTTATTCAAATTCCCGTCTCCATGCTGTTAACGCCGAAGTACTTGTGCTTGCTAGGTCTGACCTCTGTTCTCTTTATGTTGTTGTGACTGAAGTTTTTTATGCGTGCATGTAGGTTAAAGCATTTTGCTCAATTCTGAATATTGGTACACTAGGCCTTGTAGTGATGCCTCATAGGCCTTGTCTAGACCAATTATCTAAATAATTAGTTTATGTTTCTTCACCTTTTCTCTTTTGTTTTTTATTTTTATTTTTTTCGTTTTCTCTCTTTTTGGTGGATCATCTCGTACAGCACGAAGCATATAAGTAGTCTTTGGACCAAAACATTTAAGTCAAATATCTTGCACTACAGCAAAGGTGAAGTTCATGGGTAGAGTCTGTTTTGGAGTAGTTATCATTTGCTTTACTAAATTGCAATAATCAATTTCATTGTTTTTGTCTGGGATAATAACTCATGCAAAACTAAAGGTGAGAAATACTCTCTTTACTTAGGTTTTCATCAGTTGTTATACTTTAGGGGTCATAATAGTTTTTTCGATTCGGTAAAAGTTATACTTTAGGGGTAATAATAGTTAATAAGCATCAATTTTTCTTTTCCATAATAATCATCACCTTCGGTTCCATTAAATTCTTTAACCTTTCTTAGTTGATGTTCTGAAAAGTGAAAAAAATCTCATGGAACCTAAATTGATGTATATCCTTAAGAGCATACTTCTGCCTTATGAGGGAAAGATTGCTAATAATGCTAATATCTTCTGTAGGATTTCTCTCTGTATTCCATGCATGCATGAGCTTGAATTTATTCTTCCTATTGGATAAACATTTTTAAACAAGAAGTGATGGAACTGAATTGTAATGTATAGTGGCAAGGACAACATGCTTCCAAGTGCAAATGAAGCTCAGAGGCTAGCAAGTTCATTACGAAACTGCAAAGTACGGTACTTCAAAGACAATGGACATGCTATTTTATTGGTAAGTGAGGAGTTCTTCCCTTTTTGGGATCTTATCATGCTTCTTCCTTTTAAAAAAATAAAACTAACTGCTTTCTTTCAGGAGTTACTGTCCTTACTATATTTGTGGTAACTTTAAAGTTTTATCAGACGGTAGCTGTAGGGAGCCTCAATAACTTATCATTGTTTTTAAATTTAAGTTTCACCGCCTCTTGCAGAAATGCAGGGTAAACCACGCATAGTGGGAGCTTAGTGCACCGGCTGCCCTTTTTTTTTTTAAATTTAAGTTTCATAATTTGATTTAATTCCCAATTGTTTTTCTTGTTTCTCTAGGTGGATAAATAGATATTAAGATAACACTTCACTCTTACTTTAATTTACTGATCCAAAATAAGCTGTCACTTGCCGCTTGCACTTCTTAGTTTTCGAAGTTAGAACAATTGAATAATTTAAAAGTTTTCTATGAGTACAAGTCCGTCTGGACCTTTTACGTTTTTTTTTTCACAAGTGGCGTTCAGTGTTTAGATAATAATAGCATTTGAGCATGCTTAAGATTTTATCAAGTTCAAACATGAAGTTTGCAGTAAAAGTAGCATTAGAAAAATAAAATTGCCACATTCTTCTTCTTCTTCTTCTTCTTATTATTATTATTATTATTATTGTTTTATTGTGTTTTGCCTTTTATAACTTCACATACTTTTGCCATACCCTCGTTAAAAATTTAAAGCTACAATGGCATCCGATATTCATCCCTGGCGAGGGTTAATAAGTCAGTGCCTATTCCTCCTCCATTTCAATTTAGTGTACATCCCCCTCAATACCTGAATGTAGTCAATGGAAAATCCTATTCTTTGCTAAATGCAGATGTAATTCTATGTTATCTTCCCCTTTCTGTTTTAGTTTTTTAAAATTGTCTGAAATCTGCAGTAGAAAATCTAATAAAAAGACAGAAAATTAGAGCTTGTTTTTGGATTCTAATGGTTTTTGGTGAGCCTGGTGACCGGTAGTTGTATTCCTGTAACGTGACCTTATGCTATGTGGATGGATTCTGTTGTGGGAACTTTGAAGCAGTTGGTTGACTGCAGTTTAAATTGTGCAGGAAGATGGTATTAATCTGCTATCCATCATCAAAGGTACTAGTAAATATCGTCATTCTAAAAGGCATGATTATGTCATGGATTTTCTGCCTCCTAGTATGTCAGAGTTCAAGAAAGCAGTCCAGGACTTTAGGTAATTTGACTATTTGAGCATAAGGTGCATCAGGCAAATACTTGGTTGTAGCATATCATCGAGCATAAGCTTATCCCTTTTTTCCTTTTTCTATGTTTCCCAGTAGTTCTTCCTTGTTTCTCGTTGTTCTTTTTCCCTCTTGTTTGCATGATCTTTTCTTTCCGTGTGCGGTCTATAGTAGAATACATATGTTTGTGTAGTCGAGCATATGTGATACAAATGAGGGCTGATTTGAACTACAGCTTAACATTAATTTAAATTATATGACTAATTGTGAACCACACCTACTTTGACAAAATATTCAAGTAACCTCTATTTGTTACCCTTTATCGATAAAGACGTGGAGAAGCAAATATATATTTAACAATCTGTGATGAATTCCTATGCTGACTTGCATTTAGAACAATAAAATAGTCACTCCCTAGCAAAGTTCCACAATGCAAGACCAGACTTTGGTCGACTGCGATTTGTGTAAGGTCATTAAACTTCAAGGGGAAAAGGAGATAGGAAATCCCTGCTGCAATATAAGGAAGGTTGAGTCAACTTGAATCTAGAGATTGGCCAAAATCTTCACTGATAGACCATCATTGAATGTCCACGCGGTAAACAAAAGTACTTGAATAAGTGATTAGAGGAAGCGGTGATTGAACTAGTTGAAAGCTCCATTGACTTACTAAAACAGCATGGTAAAAACCAAACAGATAAAGTCCACCATTTAAACCTATAAAATGTATGTATCTGCAAAAAGCTACCACCATAGTTAAGCCGTTAGTGAGCAGTATCTACATCAATGATTACATGTTTCCACACGTATAAAGCACATATTTGCTTCTTTATGTGCGTTCTTCCTCTTTCACGAGTCTCTCTATCTCCATGTGTATATGTATGTCCATGTTAAGCATATGCATGTCCTACTTGCGTCGATGCAGCAATACATATCTATTGACTTGAACGCGTTTTAATTTCTTTCAACTATCTCACCTCTGCTCAGTTGACTGTCACTTTGTTCATGTAGCAGTTCCTTGTCGTCACTTGCTGCAGCACTGATAGACATAAATGACTGACATAGCCATTAGAAGTATTTGAATGATCTTTGGCAATACTGCCATTTGCACCTTCAGTAATTTTTATATTTTGTTCCCTTTTTTCTCCTCTTCGACCTGCTCATGGTTTTGCCATTTTGTTTCATTCTCTACTTGTGACCAAGCTTGTCGATTCCTCCTTGCAGCTTTGTTGTTTTGGATGAAATACTCTGAAAGTGTTGGGCAAAGTATATGTGATTTAGTTATGCAAAAGATAATCAAGTTTCGCTGAGAACGCTCTATGTGATATAATTTGGAATTTTGCTAATGAGAGAAAGTAACATGACAATATTTGTTCAGATGTATGGTCTTCATTTTGTGCATATTCCCTCTAGTTATGTAGTGTATTCTTTAATTCCTAACAGTAATATAAATGCAAAAAGGAAATAATCAACATGGCAAGGGTGTAAAAAGAAGACAATTTCATGTTGACACAAGTTTATTACCTAATCGCCTTTAGAAAATGATAAGACTTCATGTATAAAATTTTAACTACAGCCCTGCTAGGAGTAAGGAGTCTGACCCTTGACAAGAGTGCTTAATTGAATTCTGAACCTATAACGTCCATCACTTTGGGACGAAACTATCATTATGCAAAAGCTCATGCTCCTTTATTTGGTCAAACCTGTAAGAAGGTAATTGAAGTTGGAGCAATTTATTTTCTAGGAAGGTGTTGGGTCATAGAGCTATAACCGAATTGCATTAGTCTTTCTTTTTTCCTTTAATACGCCAATCAAACTAACAAATTTTCAGCTACCTTTTTGATTTATAATGCATGTGTGTCAATATCTTGCACCTTGCGGCTAATATTATGCAAAATGATATTGCAGATGGTATCTCAATTTTACTGGTTCAGTTATGTTGTCCACAATGGAAAATGGGAAAATTGTAAGAGGTCTAGCAGGGGTCCCATGTGAAGGCCCTGTATTGTTGGTTGGTTACCACATGCTTATGGGTTTAGAAGTAATCCCTCTTGTTGAAGAATATTTGAGGCAGAAGAAAATTTCACTTCGTGGTATAGCACATCCAACATTGTTCACTCAGCTGATTGAGAGTGAAACTAACGAAAGTTCAATCTTTGATATGCTGAGACTATATGGAGCTACGCCTGTCAGTGCCAGCAACTTTTTTAAGTTGCTTGCAACAAAGTCACATGTTCTGCTGTATCCTGGTGGTGCCCGTGAGGCCTTACATCGTAAGGTGCGTCATAATCTTCCCTTGGTTAATTCCATCTTCTATATTATTCTTAAATGGGAAGCCTTGTATTATTGCTGTTCATGCCTTCTCCTACAAGTCTGGTAAAATTGTTATCCACTTTAAAATCATTCTTGACTCCGGTTCCTTACCTTTACGCTAGAATGTGAATTACTGGTACTTAATACTGGAATTCTCTGCTTGTAGATACATTTTCTTATTTAACTAGAGGAATTTAATGAATAGTGGAGTCATGGGGGAGTATACCCCTCATATATGCCTAAAACCATAAAGATGGCCAGGCCTAAAAATAACTCACTTCAGAAAAGGAAAAGTACCCTTAGCTAAAAGTAAGGGCAGTGCTGAACAGAAAGGCTCACAGAGGAGATTCTTAACAGTTTTGCAATTATTCACCTTAGCCAGTAGTCTCCATTTGGTGGCAAGCTAACCACTATGGCATACACTTGTCTAGTTAGTGTGTCTCTTTATAGAACATTTCATAGTTGTTAAATGGTGAAATTGATGCCGGAAAACTACATTTCTGCATGTGTATATTTTATAAGTTATAACTTGGCTGAACTTCCCATCAAGTTAGTTAAGATATAACTGGACATATTGGAAAAGTTTTAGAGATTTAGGTTGTCTGTTACTTCTCATTAGTTCCATGCACTAGAATGTCAAGGGCGTAAAAGAGGACGCCAATTTAACTGGAAAATAAAAAAATATTTATGATGTCAGTGACGTTACTGAGCAATTAAAGCTCATTTTGCTTGTGAATTTGATGAAGACATCTAGCAACGGAAAAATAACAAAGCAGTGCTTTCTTGCTGGAAAATAAGAGGAGACTTAATGTATCAAATAATTGACGATATGATGAATACATGACACACTTTAAGTATCAACCTCAATACACATAATATTTGTCCATTGTGTGATATATCTTACTTAAGAATTGAATCTTGAAATATTCTACTCTTTATCATTTTAACTATTAACAGTTTACTTCTAACATAACAGCAAGCACCTTATATTCTTGAACTTCGACAGAGCTTATGTAGTCATAGTCTCTTTTAGGGATATGTTACAACTGGTATTCCCAATAACAAAGTGAGAATATCACCTTTTCTTTTGGAAATGTTTGCTTCAAAGTGGATTTAGTATAATTTTCTGTGCTTTTCTGTAACTGCTATTCACAAAGGTAAGTTGAAGAGAAAGACTGGTGACTGGCTGTCTTCTAGTGTACCTCATCGAAATGACAAGAAAGTAACAATAACCTCATTGTCATCAAGTTAGGGTTTTTCCTTGTGATGTTATTTCCTATATTGATGGTTTTGTATTTGTGATAGGGAGAAGAGTACAAGGTGATTTGGCCTGATCAACCAGAATTCATCAGAATGGCTGCAAGATTTGGTGCGACAATTGTGCCATTTGGCGTTGTTGGGGAAGATGATATGGCACAGGTTTGTTTATGCTGTCCTACATATATTTTCCTTTGCAACATTAGAAGAAATAATGATGTTTTTTGGTTCCTTGATATTATTTCACTTAAATTTTTTGTCACGTATCTGTTAGCTAGTCTCATTTCAGTTTGGAAGTTGCAGTGAGTTATTTTCTCTTGGGTATATTGCATTTTCGAATAAATTAATCTTGAAAGAGAAATTTAACTCATAGAAGTAGGAGGAGTAGAACAAGGAAGAACTATTCACTTATCCCTTTGATCTGTATATACTATATAGTAACTTGTTCATACTTGGAATTGGAACCACTAGTGTACCATTTCTCAATATATTCTTGCCTGACCTTAGCTGTTCTGATTGCAGTTAGTTCTCGACTATGACGACCTAAAAAAGATTCCTATATTGAGTGATCAAATAAGGCGTGACAACGAACTGGCATCGAGGATGGGTGTAACAGTCAGGTTCATTCATGGTTCCCTATTGTTTTCGTATCATTTCCTAATATTTGCTCTCTTGCCTCTTACATTGTGACCATTTATTGCTATGTCCTCTTAACTGTTCTATAAATTTTTCTGTAGGAGGGACATGACTGGGGAGGTTGCCAATCAAACGTTGTATCTCCCAGGCCTTTTACCTAAGGTACCCGGTCGTTTTTACTACTTGTTTGGTAAACCTATTCATACAAAGGGAAGGCAGGACCTGTTGAAAGACAGAGAAAAAGCAAGAGAATTGTACTTGCATATAAAATCTGAAGTTCAAAATAGCATGAATTATTTGCTTAAGAAAAGAGAGGAGGATCCTTACAGAAGCGTCATTGATCGGACCACATATAGAGCATTTTCTGCTACTTTTGATGATGTCCCAACATTTGATTATTAGGTGATGAGTTAGAAGTTAGATTTATTTTTATAGTTGATGATGTATACGTATTCATGGTTCAATTTTATGTTGTATATCAAAATTTTCTCCCACTAAGTATATCCCAATATGAACAAGCTTTCCACCAATGACTAAGGATTGATCAAGCAGAAACAATTTTTAATTTTTTCCGCAGATATTGTTCTAATTGTCAAAGAATATGTACACATTGCACCTATGATCTTGAGAAAGGGAACCTTGGCGTAACTGGTAAAGTTGCTGCTATGTGAACAGGAGGTCACAGGTTCAAGCCGTGGAAATAGCCCCTTGTAGAAATGCAGGGTAAGGCTGCGTACAATTAGACCCTTGTGGTCCGGCACTTCCCCGGACCCTGCGCATAGCGGGAGCTTAGTGCACCACGCTGCCTTTTTTTCTTGCACCTATGATCTTGAGGGTCATTAGATTAAGTACCACTTTGATCCTGCTTTAGTTCAATATCAAAGCTAAGCCAACTAACTAGGCTCCAATATGAAAACTCAACTGCAGTTACTTTTCCATGTCAACATCAGAAATGTGCATCAACTGCAGCTGATCCACTACAAGAAATTTGACTTTCAGCTACCATTTTTAGCGAAGGGACATAAATCTGATCGTTATAGATGTACTTAAAATGACCACATCTTTTTGGGGTCAGTTTCAACATTAGCAAGAGGATAATATACCGTCCTTAGGAAGCACAATAATATTCGGATTTCGGACTATTTGTTGGTTATCACAGGTTGTTTGGACTTGGGAACTGAGTGGGTAATTATCACATGCAGAAAAAATTTATGGTTCATTGTCTCATCCAGATAAGTTTGCACCAGATTCTCTTTTTAATACATATTCCTCCTTCCAATATAACGAAGGTTGACGGAACACGGAGTGAAAGAAAGAAAAAATTAAAGACTTTTGGAACTTGTCGTTAAGATTTTGTGGCAATAAAAGCATGTTGTTAAGGGTGAAATGAGAAGTTTAAAGTTAAATTATTTCCAAATATAGAGAGGTGCCAATTCTTTTTGGAACATACTAATAAGGAAATATTGTTGTATTTTCTTATTCCTAGTTTGTTATTAGTACATGTTGTGTCATTCGCTCTTGTTACCCTGTTATCTTGTTGTTGCTTTATTTTCACTATTCCTTGAGCTGAGGGTCTACCGGAAATAGCATCTTTATCTTCATAAGGTAGGGGGTAAGTCAGCATACACATTATCCTCCCAGACTCTACTTGTGGGATTACACTGGGTTTGTTGTTGTTGTCGTCGTCGTTACTAATAAGAAAATAGTGCCACATAAAATATTAGAATTGAATGTGATCTGTTCCGTTCATATTGATTTCAGTTTACTAATTTGGTTTCCTGTAGAAGCCGATGGACAAGTAACATGTTCCTTTTGTAGTGTGCCACAGAAAATGTGATAAAAAGGAAATAAAATATTAAAGTTAAATTCCATTGAATAGAGGTTTACTGAAGTTCACTTCAAGTAAAAGTAAGAGATTCTATTCCAATAGCAAATATCCTTATCTAGTAGTTTGTTCTAATTCTTGGAGGCTCAAATTGGAGTAATCTTATTCTTTACTTGATGAGTGAAATATTCACATTTATCTCTTATACCCTGAACTATTCTCACAAAAAAAATCTCTTGTTACCTGTTTCCTTCTTGGCCTTATGAAAATCCACCAATGAGAAATGAAAACCTAATAGCCAGGCAAAGTAGGAGAATTTGGTTCTTTCACATTATAGACAAAGCTAAGAGAATCCAAAGATATAACAGTAGAAACAGAATAAAGAAGAGAATGTATACACATGCAACATGACTCTACTTTCTATATAAGGAGAAACTTCAACTTGGTTTAAACCAAAGAAGGAAAAAAAAAAACTAAGGAATCAGCTATAGTCCAAATAGCAGTTTATGGCTGGTTATGGTAAGGGTGGAGGTTTTAACACCTACAAGGAGGTGCGAACATACAAAGATGAATGGGGGAAACCAATTACTACTGTAAGTGACTACCCTGATCATGTCCATCGCCCTGTTATCATTGGTGGAGTCGAGGGCTATGTGGTGAGAGCTCAAAGAATTGTTGAAGTTCGCCATAGTTATGATTCGAGAGGTCTTGTAGACGAGTACAATGTGCACGACGAATGGGACAGTCATAGTCCTAGGAAGGTCCATGACTTCTTTGATAAAGTTCATAATGAAGCTAGTCGATCAACTCATCCCACTCTTTTGAGCTCTCCAAAGTGGAGCACTAAGCCTAGTTGGAGGAGTGAAGATGATGACTCTCCCAAGTATAGTGAGCATCGCGATTTTAGTGGGAGCCCTCTTCGCAATAAGTTTGAAGGATTGCACCTTCAAGATAATCGAGGATCAAGTCCATATTCGTACAGGAAAGATGGTTATGAAAAGCCTGACTTCACTCCCTTCGCGGATTCTCCCAAGGCTGGCCATTTCAAGGACTATGGAGTCAACAACAAATGGGATTCACCACCTAGATCAAGAGGAACAAGCCCATATAGCAACAACCAAGATGATTATGGCAAGCCAACATTCAATGGAGGTTACAAGACAACTAGTCCTCCACTTAGCCAGGCCACAAATGATATTGGCACTGCTATGAAGATCCTTGAGGAAGGTAATAACACATTGGCTTCTCCTACTTATGCAACACAATCACATTTTCCAGCTTCTTACTCAACTCCACATAGAAAAGAGAGTTATCCTGAGAGAACTCAAGGTGGAAAGCCTCTGGCTTCACCTGTTTCTACACAACCATCCTATTATCCGGCATCTAATCCGACAACCGAAAGGAAAGAAAGTTACCCTGAACCAACAAAAGGAATGAAGCCTCTGTTTACCCCTGGTTATACACAACCACCACATGTACCAACTTCAAATCCGCAGCCTCAAAGGAAAGAAAGTTACCCTGAAACAGCGCACGGCGCAAAGCCTCTGTTTTCCCCTGGTTATACACAACAACCACATTTACCAACTTCAAACCCCCAGCCTCAAAGGAAAGAAAGTTACCCTGAAACAGCGCATGGCGCAAAGCCACTGTTTTCCCCTGGTTATACACAACAACCACATTCACCAACTTCAAACCCACAGCCTCAAAGGAAAGAAAGTTACCCTGAAACAGCGCATGGGGCAAAGCCTCTGTTTTCCCCTGGTTATACACAACAACCACGTTCACCAACTTCAAACCCCCAACCTCAAAGGAAAGAAAGTTACCCTGAAACAGCGCATGGTGCAAAGCCACTGTTTTCCCCTGGTTATACACAACAACCACATTCACCAACTTCAAACCTACAGCCCCAAAGGAAAGAAAGTTACCCTGAAACAGCGCATGGGGCAAAACCTCTGTTTTCCCCTGGTTATACACAACAACCACATTTACCAACTTCAAACCCCCAGCCTCAAAGGAAAGAAAGTTACCCTGAAACAGCGCATGGCGCAAAGCCACTGTTTTCCCCTGGTTATACACAACAATCACACTTACCAACTTCAAGTCCAATGCATCAAAGAAAAGAAAGTTACCCTGAGACAGTACACGATGCAAACCCTCATTTTTCCACTAGTTCTGCACAACCACCACATTATCCAACTTCAAATCCAACACCTCAAAATAAAGAAAGTTACCCGAATAAACCACAAGGTGGGAAACCTCTGTTTTCCCCTGTTGGTAAGCAACAACCACACCCTCCAACATCACGTTCAACACCTGAAATGAAACAAAGCTACCCTGATCATGAAACACGAGGTTGGAAACCATCATTTACCCCTTCTTCTCCACAAAAGGAACACTACAGTCCCCAAATGGAAGACCCTTACCCCGACAAAATCCAGGGCGGTAAGTCTTTTCCATCTCCATATGAGGAACCACGCTATGGTTCAATTGTCCCATCAAAAGAAACCATTAATAGCAGTGAAGCAAAGAAAAGGTATGCCAACTTAAAACCAGTGTCACCAGCACATATGAAATACAATGGAACACTTGATAGCAGAGAGGCTGTGAAAAAGTACAACGGTGCATTTGTGCCTTAGAGAAATGCAGGGATATTACTTGACTTATTGAAGATGGTTTCTGCTGCAACAATAATCGAGCACATCATATCTTTTGTTTTCTACTTCGCGGGTGTGGTAATGTTTTCTTGAGTGTTTGTGTTTGAATAAAACTATGATATGGTTAGTAGTTGTTGCTAGTCTAGTAGTAATACAGTTTGCTTATGTACTTGTGATTGCATATGAAATGAGATAACAGCTGTGTTTATTATGTAAATTGGTTCATGGTTTGGCAAATGAGTTGTTTGTTTCCAAGCTTAGCTTAGTGAGAAGGATACAACAACAACAACAACTACCAAGTGTAATCCTACAAGTGGGATCAGGGGAGGGTAGGAGGTACGCAACCTTACCCCTACCTTGGAAGGGCAGAGATGTTATGTCGAGGAAGAGGCAAACCCGAAAATAAAGAAGATAAAGAACACTAAATTTTAACATGGAAAACCCTTCAAATCGAAGGTAAAAACTACGGGATCACAAAGATCCAAAAAGCTCCACCATAGCAATAAGAGTATTACAAAAGTTCTCCAAATTGGTTACACAATAAGTGTCAAACACGGAGCAACAATAACAACAACTAATCAATTGAAGAAAGAGGAGAATCCACAAAAATGAAGTTGTTGTTCGAGGCTCGAAATCAGATGCTACGGACCTCAAATCCGATCTCTACCGTTCACATCAAAGATCAAGATGTTACAAATACTCAGTCAAAATTTCAGCCCGATCCAACGGTTAGCGAATTGCAAACGTAATTTGAAGTTGGCTGGTCGGAATAAAAATCTGCAGCAAAACAAATACTTTTCTTTTCTCTTCTCTCTTCTCTCTTCTCTCTTGATGAAAGCTCTCTAAAAAACCATTCTTATGTGTTGAAGTCTTTCAAAGACTTGTATTAATGAGCATAGAATAATTCTCCAAGGTTGTCATATTTATAGATTATGAGTGGTGCTTTCTCTTAAAGCTAAAACCCACTCAAAATAGGAATAAACACCGAATCCAATTCCGAATAGGGATGGAAACCAAAAGAGAATAGGATTAGGCCATTAGGCCTTTGTCTGGACAACATGGGCATGTGCCCAACAAACTCCCCCTCCAGCCAAGAGGCCAAATATGTCTTCAAGTAGAGGAACTATTGACATGCTTCAGGCCTACCAATTTTCTGCAAAACACAAGCTTAACTACAAAGTCCTCAGGCTGCTCCATATAAATCTCCTCATCTAAATCATCATGAAGAAAATCAGTCTTGACATCCATCTGCTCAATCTCTAAATCTAAACTTGCATCTAAGCCTAGAACCACACGAATAGAAGACATCTTTATAACAGGGAGGAAAATTTCATCAAAGTAAACTCCTGGCTTCGATCCACTAATCTTTGTGAGTATCTTGCATGGCTTCATCATAATTCTTAGGTTCTCCCATGTCAGTCAAAAGTACATACTCATCAGGAGGATAGCACATGCATTTTTGCTTCTCCCTTATAAATTTTCAAAGAGAGGTTTCAGGAGCATTCCAAGTAGTTACCTAAATAGGAATTGATTGCTGATCAACCACAACTTCATCAATTAGAGCATCCATAACATCTACACCATGATGATCATTTTGATCTTGATCACTATCTCTATCATTGTCTTAGGTTCCTTCATGTGCAATAGGTGCCTTAGCAATAGAAATTGGATCAATATTAACTAAACTCTCATTACTCTGAGAATCTATCTTCTCAGCTTTGCCAATATCTTCAATAGTTTGGTCTTTAAAGAACATTGCATCACGACTTCTAATAAGTTTATTGTCAACTCGATCGTAAAAACGATACCCAAACTCATCTTGACCAAAACCGATAAAGATGCACTGCTTAGTTTTGACATCCAGTTTCGATCTCTCATCTTTAGGAACATGCACACAAGCTTTACACCCAAAAACTCTCAGGTGATCATAAGAAACATCTTTGGCAAACCAAACTCTGTCCGGGACATCACCATCTAAAGCAACAACAGGAGACAAATTGATAACGTAGGCAACTGTGTTAAGTGCTTCCGCCCAAAATGTATTTGGAAGTTTAGCCTCTGAAAGCAGGCATCTAACTCTTTCAACTAGAGATTTATTCATCCTCTCTGCCAAACCATTCAATTGTTAGGTGTTCGTCTAGATTTTCTTACCATAATTGATTTTCCTATCTCATGACGAAAAGGACAACATATTTACCATAATTGGGTTTTTTCTTTTCCTAGAGGAAAAATATAATTCTTCCATATTTGGCTAGTCTCTTTTGTTGTAGGAAAATATTTTGAGTTCTATATATTGAAGATCCGTAATTCTCATTCAGTAGCATCCACAATATATCCATATATAGTCTGAGAGTCTTCTTTGGGGGGTGGGGGGGGGGGGGGCGAACTTTACGGGACAAATGCTAGTGTGTCACTTGTGTTTTCCTCTTCCTGAGGTTGTTCTCTCGATATTTTGTACTCTCTTTTACATAGTGGATTGCTCATCTCCATCTGTGGACATAGGTCAATTGATCGAACCACGTTAAATGTTTGCATATCTTTTGGTAGATTACTCTTTTGTTGTGTGGTTTAACGTCATTCAAGGTTTGTTTTACTAGCTTCCGCATGACATCTGATTTTTTCGATCCTAATAAAAGATAGTGTTTCCGATAGACCCTCGGATGAAGAAGCTTAGTGAACATGATAAGTTGGATAAATTTCTCATTCACTGGACAAACTTAACTTCATCTAATTTCGAAAATATCACAACCCGGAAGTCCCACCCTCGGGGATCGTGATGGCGCCTACTCATAAAAGCTAGGCAAGCCACACATTTAGAATCCATAATACTTTTGTTTTAAATCCATGTTTACCAATTAAATTAACAGGAGATAAATAACTAAACAACAACGGAATTTAAAATTTAGCGGAAGACTTAAACGAAGTAAACCAAAATAATAAGGAAAATCCACATGTGCCTCTACCCAGGACTGGGGTCGCAACATTCACGGACTATCTAAGATTACTACATATAACTGTATGAAACAAGGAATAAAGTCTGTCTCGGATACAAAAGGAAACAGATCATAAATAAAGATAGAGGAGATGCCAGGCCTGCTGATGCCTGCAGGATTACCTCGGGAATCTCGTGGACTGAAGACTAGCACCCAAACTACTGCTGCGCACCGTATGATGCTCCGGTACCTAGATCTGTGCAAAAGAGCACAAAGTGTGGTATCAACACAATCGATCCCATGTGCTGATAAATGTCTAGCCTAACCCCGGCGAGGTAGTGACGAGGCTAGCACCAAACTCCAGATAAACTTGTACAGATATATAATATATGCAGAAAAATAAATAAGTAATGAGCAGTTAAAAGAGAGGGGGTACATGCCTCGGGGAAACAGTTCAACTTAGCAAAAACTGAATAAATATGAAGGAACAATACAATGTCTAAAATAATATGATAGCACTACTATTGCGGTACGCAACCCGATCCGTACGTATATATATAACTGTTGCAGCGTGCAATCCGGTCCAATAAATATAATATATCTGTTGCGGCGTGTAACCCGATCTAATATAATATCTATTGCGGCGTGCAACCCGATCCAATATAATATATGTTGCGGCGTGCAACTCGATCCAATTATATAGCTTACAGTAATCATAACAACAATTCTCGGCAGGGGATGAATCATAAAATACTCTATCCCCGCAAGGGAACTCAATAGTACAAGTATATTCGTCCCGGCAAGGGAGAACCAGCTATAACCAATCTCAATTCAACTTCTATCATTTCTATTATCACCATTTCTAACTCATAATTAACCTCCACAAAAATAAGCTAAGCATTTGCTCAATATCACGGATCTACTCACTATTTTGACTATAGTATTATTCAAGAATACATCAAATGTCAATTTAAGACTCACGGTCATGCTCGACACCGATGTGTAGATACTCGTCACCATGCCTATACGTCGTACTCCACAAGAAACACATAGCAAATATGACTCAACTCCTAATCCCTCAAGCTAAGATTAAACCGAACACTTACCTCAAACTTCCACGGCTAATTCAATCCTCAATTACCGCTTTTCCTCTCGAATTCGGCTCCAAATCAATCGTATCTATACAATAATGACTTCAATACATCAACAAATGCTAAACACTACGAACCCAATGCCTAATGATAGCTTTTCCATCATTTTTTCCAAAAACTCAAAAATTGACCCCGGGCCCGCTTGGTCAAAACACGAGGTTCAGACCAAAATCAAATCCCCCATTCACCCACGAGCCCAAATATATAATTTATTTTAAAATTCGACCCCAAAACGAGGTCTAAATAAAAAAAAATTAAAAAGCCCTAACTCTACCCAAATACCCTATTTTCTACCTTAAATCACATATTTTAGGCCTAGGTTTTCAATAGATATTGAAGGAAATGGAAGAAAATAAGCTAAGAATGACTAACCCAAGAGGTTTTGATGAAGAATTACTTCAATGGTCGTCTAAGATCTTGGAGAAGAAAGGTTTTGTGAAATTTTTGGTGAACTCCGTAATGGTTATGTTTTGGGGTTTTTAAAATAACTCGGCGAATTAAACCTACGTGCTCGCGATGAGACCCTCGTGTTCGAGATGGGTCAGGCTTTTTGGCCTTCACGTTCGCGTATAGTGGCTCAAGTTCGCGGAGAGTAGTTCTCCAGGAGCCTCACATTCGCGTGATCACAGGCGCGTTCGCGTAGAACAAATGGTGACCCCTTTCCCCTGTACCCTACGCGTTCGCGAGTAATGGGCCGCGTTCGCGATGGTCTCCCCCCCTGAGCTTCGCATTCGCGTCCCTATTCTCGCGTTCGCGATGAAGACAACATGGCACATGGGATTTTGCCTTACGCGTTCACGAGTGAGGCCACGCGAACGCGAAGGGTAAAATCTCTGGGCACTAACAAAAGAAAACCTGCAACATTTCTTAAGCCAAAAACCATTTTGGAACACCTCCGAAACACTCCCGAGCCCTCGGGGCTCCTAACCAAACACATGAACTGACTCAACAACATCATATGAACTAATCCATGCGATCAAATTGCCTAAATAACATCATTATCAACAAATTAAACCTCAAATTCAAAGCATTTTTCCAAAACTTCATCAAGTTCCAAATTTAGGATATCAAGTCCGAAACACGTCAAACGACGTTTGATTTTAACCAAACTTCACAGAAAGGACCTAAACTAAATATAAGACTTGTACCGGTCGCCGGAACCAAAATACGGGCCCGATAACATCGCTTTCTAATCAAGTTTCATTTCAAAATTTCTTAAACATTTCCAGAAAATAATTTAAAAAAAAAATTCATTTCTCGGACTTGGGACCTCAGAATTCGATTCCAGGCATACACCCATGTCCCATATTTTTCTACGCACCCTCCGGGACCGTCAAATCACGGATCCGGGTCCGTTTACCTAAAATATTGACCGAAGTCAAATTTATTCATTTTAATATCAAAACTTAGCATTTTTCACAGAATTTCATATTAAGCTTTTCGGCTACGCGCTTGGACTATGCACGCAAATCGAGGCAACTATAAATGAGGTTTTAAAGGCCTCGGAAGCACAGAATTCATTTAAAATAGGTGATGACCCAAATTCTCCACCTCCAAAACAATCGTTCGTCCTCGAACGGACAGAAGAAAGAAGTACCTGAGTCGGGGAAAAGATGAGGATAACGGCTCCGCATATCGGACTCGGACTCCCAGGTCGATGCCTCAGGAGGCTGACCTCTCCACTGAACACGAACATAAGGGAAACTCTTGGATCTTAACTAACGAACCTGCCGATCTAGAATAGCTACCGGCTCCTCCTCAAAAGACAAGTCCTTGTCCAACTGGACAGTGCTGAAATCTAACAAGTGGCCTGGATCACCGTGATACCTCCGAAGCATGGACATATGAAACATTAGATGTGCGACTGATAAGCTCGGCGGCAGATCAAGTCTATAAGCCACCTCTCCCACTCGATCAAGAATCTCAAACGGACCAATGAACCTAGGGCTAAGCTTGCCCTTCTTCCCAACCCTCATTACGTCTTTCATAGGCGACACTCGGAGCAATACCCGTTCACTAACTATAAAACCACATCTCGAACCTTGCAGTCTGCATAGCTCTTTTGCCTGGACTGAGCTGAACGAAGCCTATCCTGAGTTATCCTGACTTTGTCCAAGGCCTCCTGAACTAGATCCGTACCCAACAACCGAGCCTCTCCCGGCTCAAACCATCCAATCGAAGACTGACACCGCCTGCCATATAAAGCCTCATAAGGAGCGATCTGGATGCTTGACTGGTAGCTGTTGTTGTAGGCAAACTCTGCTAAGGGAAAAAACTAATCCCATGAATTTACAAAGTCAATAACACAAGCTCAAAGCATATCCTCCAAAATCTGAATAGTCTGCTCGGTTGCCCGTCCGTCTAGGGATGAAATGTTGTGCTCAACTCATTCCGGGTGCCCAACTTTTGCTGAACTGCTCTCTAGAAGTGCGAGGTAAACTACGTACCCCGATCCAAAATGATGGATACAGGCACACCATGAAGGTGAACAATCTCTCGGATATAGATATTAGCTAACCTCTCGGATGAATAGGAGACTGCCACAGGAATGAAATGCTCTGACTTGGTCAGCCTATCAAGTATCAACAATGACCCAAACTGCATCGAACTTCTTCTGAGTCAGCGAAAGTCCAGTAACGAAGTCCATGGTGATCCGCTCCCACTTCTACTTGGGAAGCTCAATCCTCTGAAATACACCACCAGGCCTCTGATGCTCGTACTTAACCTGCTGACAATTCAAACAACGAGCCACATATTCTACTATATCCTTCTTCATTCTACGCCACCAATAATGCTGCCGCAAGTCCTGATACATCTTTGCGGCGCCCGGATGAATAGAGTACCGGGAGCTATGGGCCTCCTCCAATATCAACTCTCGGAGCCCATCCACATTAGGCATATATACTCGACCCTGCAATCTTAAAACTCCATTATCATCTAAGGTAACCTTCCTGGCACCTCCGCGCTGCACCGTGTCTCTAAGGACACACAAAATAGGGATAATCATATTGCCGATCACGGATACGCTCCAATAATGATGAACGAGCGACCGTGCAAGCTAACACACGACTAGGCTCAGAAACATCCAGCCTTACAAACTGATTGGCTAAAGCCTGGACATCCAAAGCAAGCGGCCTCTCCCCGACCGGAATATAAGCAAGACTGCCTATACTGGCTGACTTCCTACCTAAAGCATCGACCACCACATTGTCCTTTCCCAGATGATATAAAATGGTGAATTATAATCTTTCAACAACTCCAACCACCTTCTCTGCCTCAAATTCAACTCATTTTTCTTGAACAAATACTGAAGACTCTTGTGATCCGTGAACACCTCACATGCCACGCCATATAGTAATACCTCCAAATCTTCAATGCGTGAACTATGGCTGCCAACTCCAAATCATGAACCAGATAGTTCTTCTCATGAATCTTCAATTGTCTCAAAGCATAGGCAATGACTTTGCCATCCTGCATCAACACTGCTCCAAGTCCAACACAGGAAGCATCACAATAGACTGTATGAGGCCCAGAACCCGTGGGCAAAACCAACACCGGTGCCATAGTCAGAGCTGTCTTGAGCCTCTGAAAGCTCGCCTCACACTCATCCGGCCATCTGAACTGGGCACCTTTCTGGGTCAATCTGGTCATCAGGGCTGCAATAGATGAAAACCCCTCAACGAACCGTCGATAGTAACCTGCTAACCCCAAGAAACTCCGAATATCTATAGCTGATGCTGGTCTAGGACAATTCTTGACTGCCTCAATCTTCTTTGGGTCCACTTGAATACCCTCTGCTGATACAACATGACCCAAAAAATGCAACTGAACCTAACCAGAATTCACACTTCGAGAACTTAGCATATAGCTGACTATCCTTCAGAGTCTGAAGAACCACTCTAAGGTGCTGCTCGTGCTCCTCCCAGCTACGGGAATATATCAATATATCATCAATGAAGACTATCACGAATGAGTCCAAATAAGGCCTGAACACTCGGTTCATCAAGTCCATGAAAGCTGTTGGGGCATTTGTCAAACCGAATGACATAACTAAGAACTCATAATGGCCGTACCGAGTGCGAAAAGTTGTCTTAGGGAAATCAGATGCCCTAATCCTCAACTGATGGTAGCCAGATCGCATGTCAATCTTGGAAAATACCCTGGCACACTAAAGCTGGTCGAATAATTCATCAATCCTCGGCAGCACATACTTATTCTTGATCGTTACCTTGTTTAATTGCCGGTAATCAATACACATTCTCATTGACCCATCCTTCTTCTTGACAAATAACATTGGCGCACCCCAAGGTGAAACACTGGGTCTAATGAAACCCTTCTTAAGCAAATCCTGCAACTGTTCCTCTAGCTCTTTCAACTCCGATGGGGCCATACGATATGGCGGGATAGAAATTGGCTGAGTGCCTGGAACCAGATCAATGCAGAAATCAATATCATTATCGGGTGGCATACCCGGCACGTCTGAAGGAAAAATATCAGGGAACTCACAAACAATGGGCACCGAATCAATAGAGGGAACCTCAACACTAGAATCACGAACATAGGCTAAATAGGCCAAACACCCTTTCTCGACCATACGCCGAGCCTTCACATACGATATAACACTACGAGTAGAATGACCATGAGTCCCTCTGCACTCTAAACGAGGCATACTCGGTAAAACTAAGGTCACATTCTTGGCATGACACTCCAAGATAGCGTGATAGGGTGATAACCAGTCCATCCCCAATATAATGTAGAAGTCAACCATGTCTAAAAGCAACAAATCTACACGAGTCTCAAGACCCCCAATCACCACAACACAAGAACGATGGACTCGATCGACCACAATAGAGTCACCCACCGGTGTAGACACATAAACAGGAACACCCAATGCATTACTAGGCATGACCAAGTACGAGGCAAAATAAGATGACACGTACGAATACGTAGACCCTGGATCAAACAACACTGAATCATCTCTATCACAAACTAGAATCGTACATGTAATAATTGCATCTGAAGCCTCTACCTCGGGCCTGGCCTGAAGAGCATAACATTGGGGTTGGGGCCCACCACTCTGATCTACCTCTCTGGGATGGCCTGCTGCTGGCTCTCCTCCATCTCTAGTGGTCTGAGCTCCACCTCTATGACCTCTACCTCCACCTCTAGCACCTCTACCCCCGCCTCTAGCTGGCTGCGCGGCCGGTGGAACATCTGGTGCATGATTCATAGGACGGGGACCCTGCTGTTGCGACTGAGTACCCCTTAACCTTGGACAAGCCCTCCTTATGTGACCATACTCAACACACTCATAACATCTACCCGAATAATGCAGCTGAGGAAACTGAGGCTGACCCTGGCGGCTTGAATGACCACCCCAGAAGCTCTGGAGCGGCGGTGCACTGATAGAAACTGATGGTGCACTGTAGGATTGCTGATCAGAATACTGCCCACGAAAACCACGACCACCTGATGCGCCATGAGAAACCTGGAGCGCTGACTGGAAGGGCCTAGGAGGATGAACCATATCATACGAATCTCTGCCTCCAAGCGAGGCACCACTGAATCTGCCTAACTGACGGGATCTCTTGTCTGCCATGTGACCACCCCCCTACGATAATACCATGTTAACCCTCCAAGCCACATTGGCCGCCTCCTGAAAGGATATCTCACTCCCAGCCTCTCTAGCTATCTGGAGACGAATAGGCTGAATGAGTCCATCAATAAACCGTCTCACTCTCTCCTTCTCAGCGGGAAGTATAATAAGAGCATGGCGAGCCAAATCAATAAACCTGGTCTCGTACTGGGTGACTATCATGGATCCGTGCTGGAGACGCTTGAACTACCTCCGTTAGGCCTCTCGCTGAGTAATAGGGAGAAACTTCTCCAGAAATAGCTGTGTGAACTGCCCCCAGGTCAAGGCTGGTGATCCTGCTGGTCTAGCTAAACAATAATCCCTCCACCAAGTCTTGCCGGATCCAGACAAGCAAAATGTAGCAAAATCAACCCCATTGGTCTCAACAATACCCATATTCCGGAGAACCTCGTTACACCTGTCCAAATAATCCTGAGGATCCTCGGTAAATGCACCGCTGAAGGTAGTAGTGAAGAGCTTGGTGAACCTATCCAATCTCCATAAAGCATCGGATGACATAGCTGCTCCATCACCGGCCTGGGCTACCACACCCGACTGAGCTGCTCCAACTGGATGAACTGCTCGAGTCTGAATTGGGGGAGCTACTTGCTCCGGAGTACGAGTAGCAGGAGTCTGGGCTCCTCCTCCCGCCTGAGAAGTGGCTGGTGCTACAGGAAGCAAACCTGCTCGGGTGACACTCTCCATAAGGCCCACTAACCAGACCAGAGCATCATGAAAAACTGGGGTAGCAATAAACCCCTTCGGGACCTGAGTTGGGCCCAACGGAACTGCTGGGGCTGGGGCCGGAACCTCCTCGTTAAAGTCAACCTGAGGCTCTGCCACTGGTGCGACTGCTCGGGGCTGAGCTCTGCCCCTACCTCGGCCTTTAGCACGGCCTCGGCCTCGCCCTTTGCCCCTAGTGGCAGCTTCCTGGGGCTCGGACTACTTATCAGTAGATGAGGAAGCGCGTGTTCTCGCCATCTGTGAAAGAATAAAGTAGAAATTCAATTAGCTTTGAGAAACCAAACCGCACGATAAGAAATAACAAATGTGAAACTTTTCCTAAATCTGTAGCCTCTGGGGGATAAATACATACGTCTCTGTACCGATCCCTCAGATTCTACTAAGCTTGTCCATGAGTTGTGAGACCTATGTAACCTAGAGCTTTGATACAACTTGTCACGATCCGGAATGCCCACCCTCGGGGGTCGTGATGGCGCCTACTCATAGAAGCTAGGCAAGCCATACATTTAGAATCCATAATACTTTTGTTTTAAATCCACGCTTACCAATTAAATTAACAGGAGATAAATAACTAAACAAAAACGGAATTTAAAATTTAGCGGAAGACTTAAACGAAGTAAACCAAAATAATAAGGAAAATCCACATGTGCCTCTACTAGGACTGGTGTCGCAACATTCACGGACTATCTAAGATTAGTACATACAACTGTCTGAAACAAGGAATAAAGTCTGTCTCGGATACAAAAGGAAACAGATCATAAATAAAGATACAGGAGATGTTGGGCCTGCGGACGCCTGCAGGACTACCTTGGGAATCTCGTGGACTGAAGACTAGCTCCCGAACTACTACTGCGCACTATATGATGCTCCGGTACCTGGATCTGTGCAAAAGAGCACAGAGTGTAGTATCAGCACAACCGACCCCATGTGCTGGTAAGTGTTTGGCAAAACCTCGCGAGGTAGTGAAGAGTCTAGCACCAGACTCTAGATAAACCTGTACAGATATATAATATATTGCAGAAAAATAAACAAGTAACGAGAAGTTAAAAGGGAGGGGCTACATGCCTCGGGAAAACAGTTCAACTTAGCAGAAACTGAATAAATATGAAGGAACAGTACAATGTCTAAAACAATATGATAGCACTACTGTTGCGGTGCGCAACCCGATCCGTACGTGTATATATAACTGTTGCAGCTTGCAACCCGGTCCAATAAATATAATATATCTGTTGCGGCGTGTAATCCGATCCAATATAATATCTGTTGCGGTGTGCAACCCGATCCAATATAATATATGTTGCGGCGTGCAACCCGATCTAATATAATATATATTGCGGCGTGCAACCCGATCCATATATGTATAACTTAATAAAAATGTTGCATCGTGCAACCCGTTCCAATTATATAGCTTATAGTAATCATAACAACAATTCTCGGCAAGGGATGAATCATAAAATACTCTATCCCGGCAAGAGAACTCAACAGTACAAGTATATTCATCCTGGCAAGGGAGAACCAGCTATAACCAATCTCAATTCAACTTCTATCATTTCTATTATCACCATTTCTAACTCATAATTAACTTCCACGAAAATAAGCTAAGCATTTGCTCAATCTCACGGATCTACTCACTGTTTCAACTATAGTATTATTCAAGAATACATCAAATGTCAATTTAAGATTTATGGTCATGCTCGACACCGATGTATAGATACTCGTTACCATGCCTATACGTCGTACTCCACAAGAAACACATAGCAAATATGACTCAACTCCTAATCACTCAAGCTAAGGTTAAACCGAACACTTACCTCAAACTTCCACGGCCAATTCAATCCTCAATTACCGCTTTCCCTCTCGAATTCGGTTCCAAATCAATCGTATATATACAATAATGACTTCAATACATCAATAAATACTAAACACTACAAACCCAATGCCTAATGATAGCTTTTCCATAATTTTTCCCAAAAACTCAAAATTTGACCCTGGGCCCACTTGGTCAAAACACGAGGTTCAGACCAAAATCAAATCCCCCATTCACCCACGAGCCCAAATATATAATTTATTTTAAAATTCGAGGTCTAAATAAAAAAAATCAAAAATCCCTAACTCTACCCAAATACCCTATTTTCTACCTTAAATCACATATTTTAGGCCTAGGTTTTCAATAGATATTGAAGGAAATGAAAGAAAATAAGCTAAGAATAACTAACCCAAGAGGTATTGATGAAGAATTACTTCAATGGTCGTCTAAGAGCTTGGAGAAGAAAGGTTTTGTGAAATTTTTGGTGAACTCCCGTAATGGTTATGTTTTGGGGTTTTTAAAATAACTGGGCGAATTAAACCTACGTGTTCGCGATAAGACCCTCGTGTTCGAGATAGGACAGGCTTTTCGGCCTTCGTGTTCGCGTATAGTGGCTCGCATTCGTGGAGAGTAGTTCTCCAGGAGCCTCACGTTCGCGTGATCATAGGTGCGTTCGCGTAGAACAAATGGTGACCCCTTCCCCCTGTACCCTATGCGTTCGCGAGTAATGGGCCGCGTTCGCGATGGTCTCCCTCCTGAGCTTCGCATTCACGTCCCTATTCTCGCGTTCGTGATGAAGACAACATGGCACATGGGATTTTGCCTTACGCGTTCGCGAGTGAGGCCACGCGAACGCGAAGGGTAAAATCTCTGGGCACTAACAAAAGAAAACCTGCAACATTTCTTAAGCAAAAAACCATTTCGAAACACCTCCGAAATACTCCCGAGCCCTCGGGGCTCCTAACCAAACACATGCACTGACTCAAAAATATCATATGAACTTATCCATGTGCTCAAATTGCCTAAATAACATCATTATCAACAAATTAAACCTCAAATTCAAAGCATTTTTTCCAAAACTTCATCAAGTTCCAAATTTTGGATATCAAGTCCAAAACACTCAAACGACGTTTGATTTTAACCAAACTTCACAGAAAGGACTTAAACTAAATATAAGACCTGTACCGGTCGTCGGAACCAAAATACGGGCCCGATAACATCGCTTTCTAATCAAGTTTCATTTCAAATTTTCTTAAATATTTCCAGAAAATAATTTAAAAAAAAAATCATTTCTTGGACTTGGGACCTCGGAATTCGATTCCAGGCATACGCCCATGTCCCATATTTTTCTACGGACCCTCTGGGACCGTCAAATCACGGGTCCGGATCCGTTTACCTAAAATGTTGATCGAAGTCAAATTTATTCATTTTAATATCAAAACTTAGCATTTTTCATAGAATTTCATATTAAGCTTTTCGGCTACGCGCCTCGACTATGCACGCAAATCGAGGCAACTCTAAATGAGGTTTTAAAGGCCTCGGAAGCACATAATTCATTTAAAATAGGTGATGATCCTTTGGGTCATCATATTCTCCACCTCCAAAACAATCGTTCGTCCTCGAACGGACAGAAGAAAGAAGTGTAGACGTGTGATTTTTGATCCTCCCCAAGAATTTTTATATTTTAGCGTAAATATTTAATTTAGATCTAATATAGCTATTTCACCTCATTTTGATTCTTTTATTTTATTTTATTACAAGAAAAAAATGAAAATGAAAATTACAAAAAATATTTTAGTTTATGTATTTTTCATAAAACTGTAAAAAAAAATACAAAAATAGTTTTATGTTTAGTTTAATTAATTAGGATTAGCTTTGACATTTATTTCAAATCATAAAAATATAAAAAATATATTTCACCTGCATTTAGGATTTTATTTTACATTTTAGATTAATTAAGAAACTTGTTATTTGAAAATAAATAGAAAAATCATAAAAAATAGTCATGTTGTATTTTACTCATCAATTGTCGAATTTTGGCAATTTTCTTTTAATTTAGTTTTTAGTTGTAATAATTATTGGGGTTAATTAATTTAATTT